>PVIR01000985.1:0-96343 GCA_004026965.1 Petromus typicus
CATGTTTATAGCAGCCCAATTTGTGATTGCTACATCTTGGAAACAACCCAAATGTCCATCAACTGGAGACTGGATAAAAAAGCTGTGGTTCTTCTACAGAATGGAGTATTACTCTGCCATAAAAAATGATAAGTTTGAATCATTTCTACTTAAATGGACATACCTTGAGGATATCCTCATAAGTGAAATAAATAGGTCATAGATAGGTACATATCGCATCTTTTCTCTGGTATGAGAAAATAAAGATGTAACTGAGTCCTAGCATTGTATGTTATATATTGTGAAATAGAAAATGCTCGATGTAAAATAGGGTGAAGGGGGAAAATGTTGAGATTGTAACAAAAAAGTAAGGAAACAAATTTTATGTATATGGGGGGGGTGGTAGGGTGGGTAGGGCTATGGGAAATAATGAGAATTAAGTTGTGTCTTATACTGGTACAAATCCCCATTATGGAGTGTAATCATGATGTGTATATTTAATGTACCAATAAAGATAAAAAAAAAAAAAGAATACCTGTTTTTAATTCTTCTGAATGAAACTCCTGGGTCAGGTAGTGACTTTGTTTAACTGGTTGAGGAAATGCCATTCTGAGTTCCACAGCATCAGTCCCCTTAGGTTTTGGTGAGGTGGAATGCCCAGTGACTCATTCTCGTCAACAGCGAGTAAGTGGCAGAGATCTTTGTCCCTTGTGTCGGAATGTTTCTTCACAGGTATTGCTTTGATTTCAGAGGACTTCAAGGAGGCATAGAGGAAAGGATGCATAGAGAGAAGGCACCACAACATGAAAAGATCCAGGTCCTACACAAAGGCTACCTAACCAGGAACAGCCACACATCGTGGTGTAAGCAAGAAATAAACCAATACTTTTTGTGTTGAGCCACCAAAGTTTCAGGTTTTCTCTGTCACTGCAGCTGGCAGTGACTAATACATCATTCCAGCTCCCTCCTAATTTCATGTCCCAGTAGAGTTCCACATGTGGCGCCCACTCATACATCTCAATTTGCCAGAATTTAGCAGAAATTCTTAATCTCTGGAGGCAGACAACAATACACAGCCAAGCCTCCTACAAGTGCCAAGTGCTCAGGGCTGTGGTGGGGGCGGGGAGTGGGGCACCTCACAGACAAAAGAGGAGAGTTTTTACTATTTGGATCTCGCGCTTCCATCCTTCTATGAGCTGAAGTTGAAACCTCCAGTTTGCTGTGTTTGTTTCCAGGTAAATTCTGATTCCCTCTCTCTGCCCCGGGGAGCAAGATCTTGACATCCTGCCACAAGGGAGCCAGGGCAAGTACTGTCTCTACCACCTTCCTCACTCAGCTCCGTGGGCTTTTCCCCTGCTGGCCTGGCCCTAACACCCAAGTCTTCAGACAACGCTGACCTTTCTCTGAGATCTTAAGTCAGACATGGCCCATTGCCACTCATTACCTGGAACTTACTGTCTTGTGTGGCTGAGTCCCTTTTTAGTGCACATCTTGTGTGTGTCCTGAGCGCAGAGGGCAGGCCTCATTTTCAGGGCCCATCACACGGCACCTTGCTTGTCAGCTCAAACAATTTATTTAATATCTCTGAGCCTCATTTTCCTCATCTATAAAATGGGTGGAATCACGGTACCCACCCCAGCATTCTTGCAAGGATTATATATCTATTTTAAAAGGTAAGACAGATGAGGTGCCCAGCAGAGAAGCTGAGACAGTGCAAACTCTCTCCTGCATCCACTGGACAAATTGAGATGTATGAGTGGACGCCACATGTGGAACTCTACTGTTTAGTGAGTACAGAAACTGTCAGTGAGCCAGTCATCAGACCTTCAGAGGATCTGACTCAGGGAATGTCTTTTAGCAAACGTTCCTACCTCCTCCCCACATGCCCCTGGATCAGAATCCCAGGCCTGAGTCTGGGAACCTGAGGTTCTAATCAACTCTGACGCCTTTAGGGAGCTCTCATGGGCGGACTGCACAAGCAGGGAGCGAACGCTCATCTCATCTTCCACGTTCTTCCTGAAGCAGTTCCAGGAACTCTCTTGCTGGGCGGCCATGTCCTTGTGCCCTTCCTGGTCCTCCACAGCATTCTTCCTCTGCCCTGAGTGTGTTCATTCTGCATCATCCATCTCTCCTGCCTACGATGAGGACACAGACTGGCACCGGGGTGAGCACTTTGACATCGCCCTTATCCACAGCCTGACAAGCCCAGGCAGTCCTCAGAGGTATGGGCTCCTTCCCGTTCTGGAAACGGCCCAGCCTGGCTCAGAACCCCAGCTCTGTCACACTCCAAGGGAAGTGCTTTGCTGCTACTGTGGGCTGGGAGCTCGAGGGTCTTGCATGGATCAGGTAGTCTGCCTCCTCCTCTCTTCGTCCTCTGACCTGGAGAGAGGGTCATTTTCCCTCAGAGAGGCTTGCTCTGGCCCTGGACGATCCTTCCCTTCCCCAGCTCCTTGGCTGCACCTAGCAGTCCTCTCTTGGATGGTAGGTGCCACTTACGTGGCTGACTCTCCCAGGTACCAGGGCCTCAAGGGTGCAGGCCTGAATGTGCCTGGACCAGGGGCCTCAGTTTACCTATTCCCTGGTCCTCTCACACCCACCTGAGCTGCCCACAGCAGTCACAGCACAGGTGCAGGCTCCTCTCACCTGGAGGCAGCCTCCTCCCACCATGTGCCCTGGATGCCTGGTCAGGCACACATGTGAGCGGACAGTGGCCTGCCCTCACTGCCTTCTCTCCAGCCCTTCTGGCCCCTGCACAGTGAGTTCCATCACAGGATCAGCACGTCCAGGGCACTATCTGATCAGAATGGAGGGCCAGCACCCAACAGCAGGGACCCGGCCCCAACCCCTCAGGGGTTCTTTGCGATCTTTCCCCTTGATCAGGCTTGGTGGCCTGATGAGGGAAGCGGCCCCTCCCACATACATACCTTGGGGAGGAAAAGAAATCACCTTCCCTACAAGGCCCCAGTACTCCCTGTCCTCATCAGATGGGACACGAGTCATGAGAAGTCCTATTTTATAGCCTGTCTAAATGACCAAGAATTATTTATTTACTGATCAAAGCTGCAAACTTGGAAACTCTGCCAAGTGCAATGAGCCAGGGGCCTTATGAAAGCTCAACCCTCAGATCAGTGAAGGGAACAAAATGATTGCTTCCTCTCTCCCTCTCTTTCTTCTTCAGGTAGCTATGAATTACTGTGGTTGACTTCTAGGAAGAAGTTCTTAAAGAAAAAGACAGAAACTTCCTGTCATCTTGAGAGTGAGAAAATAATCATGATGGCTGGAGCTGTCACAACTATTTTGGGGAATAAAATAGATTCTGCATAATAAGCATCTCAGAGCAATAGAGTTTGAGTTTGGGCTCCTGGAAATCACGGAAGTACCTTTCCAATCCTGGGCTGCCAGCCTCTGCTTCATTTATGTGAGAGAAAAACTCCTTATCTTCTATACAACTCTTTGCAAGCTTTCTGCCTCTCACAGCTCAATGTCACTCTGATTGTCTGAGCCCAAGCCTGATTCTTCTTGGAAAAATTATTTTCTTGACATAATCAGGACTGAAAACACACAGAAAGGAAGTTGGCATTAGAGTCCAACATTCTGAAAACGCACTCGTGCATGTACAGGTTCCTCTACCACAGGCAGCCTCGGCTTCATGCTTAAGAAAAAACTTGCAGGTTTCCAAACTCAGCTGGAATTTGGTTTCTAAGATTTACTTGCTGTGTAACCCTGAGCAAGCTCCCAACGTTTCTAAATTTTGGTTTCCTATTTTGTTACCTAACAATAGTAATGTACATCTTCAAGATTTTAAACTTTTTTTTTGAGATAAAATCTTACTATGTTGCCCAACTTGGCTTGATCTCAGAATCTTTCTGTCTCGGGCTTTCAGTGGCTACCGCGCCCAGCCACCTACAAAATTTTTATTGTACATCTACTATCTGCATGACATTATGCTGAAGGTACAGTGGAGAAAAAAAACAAGTAAGACTTTGAGCCTCCTGGGGTTTGAAATCCAATGAGGGAGAGATAGTCAAGAAAGCAAATAAAGTCTCTGGCAGGCTGGAGGATCACACGTTCCAGCCCAGCCTGGGAAACTTGGCAACCTAGTGAAACCCTGCCTTCAAATTTTAAAAAATAATTTTAAGGGCCAGGGGATAGAGCTCAGTGCGAAAGCCCTGAGTTCAAGTCCTAGTACTGTGTAGGAAAATAAGGAAACAAACACGATCATCACAGTAAACAGTATACTAAATCCAGAAGAATAAAGGAACACCAGGAGGGAAATCACCCCTTCCAGGACAGAAGAATGAGTCCGTGAAAGCTCTGGGGACACTTGCCACTTTCCACATACCACCTCTGAAGTGTCCAGCTGCTGCCCTCAAAGAGGAGCCTATGGTGACAGAGCCCAGGGGCCCAGCAGGGAGCTGTGCAGCAGCCCTACCTGGCTAATCCGACCTGTGCTCCTTCTGTTCCTCTGAGCACGGATGGAAGACAGGATGGACAGACAGAAGGCCTTGCACTGACTGCCAGTGGCCACAGAGGCCCTGCCTGGCACAGACCCTCCACTGAGCTGGCTTTGTGCCTTCACATAATGGGCACCACCTGGGTCCCAGAGACTGCGACTGGCATCAGTTAGTCTCACTGAGCCCGAGCTGGAGCAGCATCCTGGCTCCCACCCAGGTCCTGGCATCAGAGGCGGCCAGCCCCTGGCTGGTGTCTTTCACTCCTCACAACCTCCATTGGTGGCCTTTTCCCTCTCCATCAGGGTCTACTTGGCCCACAGCTGCCACCATCATGAAAAACTGGTTCCCAGGGCTTGGGAATGAGATCCTAATCACTGCCGAGTGCCTGGAGTAGCTGGTGACAAAGGACAACTCACCTAAGACACACGCTGAGCATCCTTCTTCTAGGTCCAGCCCTAGAATTTTGTTCTATAGAGAATGATAGGCAGTGGCCTTGGTGGCCACTTGGTGGCCTTGTACCATCCCTAAGAGGCTGCTATTATCTTAGACAGCTACATTATATAGAAATGAATATACAGAGAGGGGAGGATCCTCAAGAAAGTCATCATAAAGACTTCAAGGTTGAGGCTAGAAACAAATCTGAAGAGAATCAGGTCTCAGGATGGAAAAGCAACCGCCAGGCCTGCGTGTCTCCCTGCAGATAAAGAGCAACTTAAGATTGTACTGTAATTAGCCACCACATGGTCTGTGGCCCCAGACAGGTGTGAGATACTAGGTAGGAGACTAGCACTTCCAGAGCCATACTTCCCTCCCTTTCCAAGAATTCCTTTCCTCTTTCCTTTCACCCTAGCTATGTGACCCATTTGCCTACGGGGTCCAGTTTAGCTAAGTGGCTACAATCATATAGATTAATTATATATCTATCTAATTATATAATTAATCTATACAATCATATAGATTAATTGTGGTTGACTCACCTTGTTACCCACATTGTGTACCACAATTTTCCCTTTATCACAGTGAGGGAGAAGAGTTGCAGTATGGGCAAGATCCATCCCTATTCAGCTGTTTCCAGTGGACTCCCCTTGGGCAAGGGACTTCATGTTCCTAAGCCTTGGCTGCCCCATCCTAAAATGAGTGTGATAGACAGTACTTGCCTATTTGGAGGAGACCATCAAGTAAGCCATGTATATACAAAGAACATACTGGCAGGGCCATGGAAAGTCACTCTATCAGATGACCCTCTGTTGTTTAGGCTGCAGGGCACTAAACCAGGCAAGAGATCTTATGCTGCCCTGACCCCAGGTATTAGTTAGCTTCTGCCATGTAACAAATTACCCCAAACCCAAGTGACTTCAGTGAGTATTTCTTTTTCATGACTCTGTGAACAAGCGGTTCTTGTGCTCTGGGTCAGGCTGGTCAGAGCTGGCTGGTCTAGGATGGGGCTCAGCGGGGATGTCTGCAGTGTTCCTGCCATGGTTTCTCAAACCCCGGGGGGCAGTGGTGACCTTGTGCTCCAGAGGTTGGAAGGCAACTTCTGCCTCACAAGCACTTTTCCAGCCTCTACCAGTATGTGGCACATTAGCTCTTTTCCCATTGGCCAAACAGGTCCCAAGGCCAAGGCCAGAGTCCTCTGAAGGATGTAGCCCAGGAAGCAAGGCCTGAAGGGCCTTAGCTACTGCTCCTGTCCACACTGGCCCCAGGTGGCCCCAAATATTTTGGTCTATATCCCTGTATCAGTCAAGTCAGGCAGCCTTACCACAGACAGAGGGGGCTCAGCAATAGAAGTTTGTTTTCCCACAGTTCTGCAGGCTGGAAGACCAAGATGGGGACACCAGCATGTCTGGGGTCTGGAGATGACTCTCTCCCTGGCTCCAACACAGCCGTCTTTCTCTGTATCCTCACCTGGCCTCTTCTCTGCGTGTGTGCCTGGGGAGACCTCTCTGTCTCTTGTAAGATTACCAATCCATTGGGCTAAAAATCCACCTCTGGAACCTTATTTAACCTTCATTTTACCCTAAAACCCTCATCTCCAGATATAGACACATTAGGAATTAAGATTTCAACATGTGAATGGGGAGGATCAACAATTCAGTCCCTAGAAATCACCGAGTTCTAAAACTTCCTCACCTCCAGTACATGTATATTTATGAACATATCCATTAAATAGAAGTTTTATATTTACATAGAAAGAGTTAAATTTTTAAAGCAATATTTTAAATATTTTGCATTTTTTATTAACAACTAGTACGCTAAGGCGCAATATTCACTAAGTGGATACGAATCTATCCTTCAGAAGATTGCCTGGATGATTTTAATCTGGGGCGAGAGAGCTGGCCTCTCTCTTCTTTCACTCTCACTCTCGCCCCCCTCCCCTTTCTCTCCGCTACTGGAGATTAAACCCAGGATCTCACAGCTGATGCTCATAAACGCACCACTGCGCTACACCCCCCAGTGTTTTTTATCCTCCTATTTTGAGACAGAGACTCCCTAAGTTGTCCTCCTGCCTCCGCCTCCCTAGCAGCTGGGAACATAGGTGTGTACCACTGTGCCTGGCTGGGTTCATTTTACCTCACAATGTGCTGATACAGAGCTCATGCTGAACACGTGAGCCCTGCTAACTTCTTTTTGTTTTCTGCGATGTGTCCTGTTAGGATTGTCTTTCTGAGATGTGTCCTGTTAGGACTGTCTTTAAGCCTCGGTTTCAATAACAACATGTTAAAGCCATTTTTTCATTTCACAAGGATTAGTTTAGTTAAACCTAGATCGTGTGTTTGTAAATCTGCTTACCCACGTGCATGCAGACCATAATACTCAGATGGCCCTGAGCAATGAGACAGTCGGCAATGTCACCTGTCACCCCACAGGAGAGAGCTTTCAGGTGCACTCGCACCATGAGTGACGGAGAACTCGTCACCCACACACTTGGGACAAGCAGCTCACTGCTGCCCACCTGAATCTTAAAGGACCAGGACACTATGTTCACTTCCTAGTTTTCTAGCCCCACAGTCCCCCACTGCCCAGGAGACTGTGCTGAGCACCCCACGCGGAGACCACTGATTTGTTCTGTCAAAGAAACTGCAGTTTTGCAAATATTAAATTGTAAAACAATCCCTGTGCCTGAGATAGTAACAGCCGAATAGTGTGTATGAAGTTCTATCTGGCACCTAAGGCTTGGGTTGCTGTAGAGCTGGAAGTCCGTGGGGTTGAGGGTTTCGCCCATCGAGGCCAACAGAGGCTTACTTTTGCATCTGCTTGTGGCGCTCAGGATCATTTCATCAGTTCCTCGCTCTCCGCCTCCACTCCGCTCCATGGACTGGCATGTAGGACCCTGGTACTGTGTCCTGTTAACTCCCTACTGCCGAGCGGGAGTTTAGCTCAGTGGTTCCAGCGCCTCCCTCAGAAGTGCAAGGCGCCGAGTTCGATCTCTGATACAAAAAAAAAAAAAAAAATGTTTTATACTGCTTGTTTTCTACGGCCACATTACCACAAACTGGGAGGCTGGTGACAGCAGAAATGTTTTCTTTCCCAGTGCTGGGGGGCCAGAAGGCTTCGGTGTTTGCGAGACAGCGCCCCCTGGAGGCTTGGCGAAGTACTTTCCTGCCTCTTGAGCCAGCTGTCCGCACTCCTGCGTCTTTTGCTGCCCTTTCTTTTGGGTGTCCTTTTTCAGGACACGTGTCACCAGACTTCAGGATGACCCCTGCATCTCAAAACCCTTAGTCACATCTGCCAGGTCCTTATTTCCATATAATGTTACCTTCTAAGGTTTTGGGGTCACCACTGCACCCCCACACATGTCCTTCCTGTCAAGCCCATGCACAAAGTGGGGTCCAGAAGAAGAGTAGGGCACAAGGGGGACCACCCTGGCCTCTCTGCCGCCCACATGGGCTTCACTGCACACCACGCTTTCTCCTAGGTGTCCGTGAGACAGGGGACATTCCTCGCTCTATACACAGCAACCACACTTTCCCAGGGGAAGGAGGTGCTCGTGACTTCCCAGGGTGTGCTAGAGGCCGCTAAAGCACCTTCTCCCTGCTCCCTGGGAGAGAAATGCATCCTTCCCCCAGGACTCTTCATGGCAACTCTAGGCCATGACTGACCTGATTTCTGTCGCAAGAAAGTAAGCAATACGTGGAGTTTAATCATGTCCAACCTCAGGGCCAGATCATTTCCCATAGTGGCTAGAGGTGTTCAGCCCATGACTAGAGTTGCTGTATTAAAAAAATAGGAATGCAGGAGGCTCAGCTGAATTTGTTTTGGATAAACAAACAGTGGCATGTTAGTGTAAGAACTTCTCATGCAGTATCTTTTAAACCTATGATGCAATACTCAGAACACACTTCTTTAAAAAAGTATTCATTGTTCATCTGGAATTAAAATTAACTAGATGCCTTGAATTTTATCTGTCAACCCTACCACAACTGTCTTTTCTCTCCTCTTTCCTTCCCTCCCTTTGTCTTTCCTTCCTTCTTTTCTTCCCTCCTTTCCAAAAATTTTGTCACAGGCATGCTACCGTACACCTGTAATTTCAGCACCCAGAAGGCTGATAGAGGAGGATCACTGTGAGTTCAAGGCCAGTCTGGGCTACGTAATGAGACCCGGCTTAAAAACAGTAACAGCAACAACAAGAAACAACAACAACAACAAATATTTGCGTGAGACCTCTATCTGCCAAGCCCTATACTGGGTATGTATAAAGTGTAATGTTTTCCTCTGAAGTATTCCCATAAAGAAGAGAGGGGGTCGTGTATATACACAAAAGAATTAAAAGACTCATATCACAGTGACATATGTGCACCCATGTTTATAGCAGCCCAGTTTGTGATTGCTACATCTTGGAAACATCCCAAGTGTCCATCAACTGGAGACTGGATAAAAAAGCTGTGGTTCTTCTACAGAATGGAGTATTACTCTGCCATAAAAATGATAAGTTTTGAATCATTTCTACTTAAATGGACATACCTTGAGGATATCCTCATAAGTGAAATAAATAGGGCACAGATAGGTACATATTGCATCTTTTCTCTGGTATGAGAAAATAAAGATGTAAGTGAGTCCTAGAATTGTATGTTATATATTGTGAAATAGAAAATGCTCAAAGTAAAATAGGGTGAAGGGGGAAAAATAATGAGATTATAACAAAAAAGTAAGGAAACAAATTTTATGTATATGGGGGGACGGTAGGGTGGGTAGGGCTATGGGGAAAAGATGAGAATTAAGTTGTGTCTTATACTTGTACAAATCCCCATTATGGAGTGCAATCATGATGCATATATGTAATGTACCAATAAAGATTATATATATATATATATATATATACAAAAAAAAGAGAGAGAGGAGGTCATAACAAATGGCTTTAGCACAGTCTGATCCCCCCAGTAAATGTCCACGCACTGCTTTCAGGGTTCACAGAGAAAGAAAGTCTTAATGCTGCATGACTAGAACAGGAGACAGCAAAGGAACAGGGCGTGGAGCAAAAGTGCTGTGGAGGGGTCTCTGACACATCCTTGGGGAACAGGTGCGAAGAATGGAAAGGAGTCCAGGCCGAGGTTGGGCTCAGGAGAAACAGAGCATGAGAAAGGCCTTCCAGATCTGTGGCATCTGGACGGAAGAGGAGGGCTGGCTGTGGGGTGTGGGCGGGGTCTCTCATCAGGGGTGACGTCAGGGTGCAGAAGGCCCTTGATGGCATGGCTGAGCAGTCTGCTGAACAGACAAGCAGAACCGCTGAGACCCAGGGGGACAGCAAAGCTGGGACCCACAGCTCCTAGCATCCTGCCAGGAAGCCAAATCACACCTCAGCAGCAACTGGCCAGGGAGACCAGGCTCCCACATCACATAACAGCTGCCCATTTCTAGCTCTCCCATCTCCAGTGCCCCCAGCCTGGTACAACTTGTCTTCTTTTTGTCACTTCGAGGCTTCCTCATTCCTTGCCTGCTTCCGAGTTTCTGCTCTCAATGAATAGCTTGTTTGTTCCCAGTTGAGTGGTTTTCTTTTATTTCCTCAGTATGGACTGTGCATACTGCTAAGAAGGGGAAAGGAGGCAGCTGGAGTAGTCTGTGGAAATTGATGGCCTATCCAGCTAGCATAATTAGAGGAGGATTTCGAGCCAGAGGCCTCTGTAGTCTATACACATGCATACAATGGGTTCACACACATATTCTAAATGTCTGTGTCCATGTGAACTTACCCAACGTCTGTCAACTACTAAAGAACAGCTTTAAACTGCTGTTTTAAACATAGTATTGTTAAGGTGACCCCAGTGTCTGATTCAGTCTCTTGTTTCTCCTCATGGAAGACTGAGTCACTGACCCCAACTTGTCCCCCTCACCTGTGTCTGCATCGGGCCCCGTAGTGATTCTCACTGAATGGGCAGATGTGACTCCTACTCTTTGTACTAAGGGTGGCCAGGGACAGCAAGCAGGCTTGGACACTGGGCCTGGGCCCTGCTCTGCTTCTGTCTGTGAGAAGCACACACTTCAACTGGTCTCCTGGTCACAGGGGAGACAAGAGTTGCATGGAGCTCAGCCACCATCACCCACACATGCCTCTCTCCCTAAGAGGACCTCTCGCCAGCTGGTGAGCTAGACTGCTGGCCAGCTTCCTGTCTAGGCTTCTGAAATGTTTGCGCTGGTTGTAAGGCAGCACTCGTGTCCTGAGAGCTGACTGTTACAATCCGCACTTTCGGAATTCCAAGAATCCTTCCATTATCATTCATTTGTGATCATTTATGGCAGATCATATTGACTGCCTATCCCAAACCACTCTTTCTTGCTGGTAGGGTTTTTTATTTTCAGAAGTTCTCCCTCTACCTATCCTAAACAAGTACTGGGGAAGACAGCCCCTTAAGCCCCAGGAGCCTTAATTAACCTAGGTCAGGTCTAGTTTGCTGTCATATGTTTGAAGAGAGAGCAGACCATACAGTTATGGTCATGAGATGGAGAAAGACTGCCAATGGGCTTCCTGGAAAGGCTTTTGCTTTTTAAAAGAAGCCCAGGCCATGTGACTTTAGAACTGCTGCCACCATTTTGAAACCATCTGAGCCCCAGAGGTACCTTCACACAGGGGCCAGGTACGTGACCTCCCTATGCTCAGCCACCTTTCCTTGCAGCTTCTATTCCTTCTGTCAGAATTCCTCCGAGTGTTTACATCTTCCTTTCTTGCTCAGAAACTTCCCCAGAAGAGGACAACCTAAGTTAGAGAGAAAAAAATATTGCTTTTCTTTCCTTTCTCATGTCTTTATCCAAGTGCTTCATCACTGGGACAGGAACACTAAGAGTATCTGCTTAAAACCCATTTAGTCCAGGGGATGATTCTCAGATTTTAATTTTGAGGGCTCTCCCAGGGCTATAACATTAAATGACATCTGGCTCCTCCATGTGACTGTGGTGCTCTGACCATCGATGCAGGGCCCCCTTGAGGGTCACTAAGGAAGACCTCCAGGTTGATCTGCAAAGGCAGGGAAAATTCCAACAGCTATCTGGTTCCTTTGCAGTGCCCTAGGTTTCCAAAAAGATGCTCTGGGAGTCCCTTCCCTGGGTTTCCTTTCAGCGGCCTGGCTGAAGTTGACTGTCTTACACAGCAAGCTGAATTGTAAAGAGTAAATTCAATCCACAGAAAGCTCTTTCTCCAGCACAATGAGCGTCCTTCCTCCTGTGACATATCTCACTTCGGTAGATGGCACTCCCAGAAAACACATTAAAATATCATTAGACTTCATCTAAATTGGCTGATAATTTAGCTAACTTGATTACCACCCCCATGCTCCATGAAAACAAAGCCACACCAGGTTAGCATTTGTTTTGCTAGAGTTTTCCTTCAATAGTGCCATAGGTGAGGGCCAAGAGGTTTTAAAAGCAGCTAACCCCAGGCCACTCTGGACTGGCCCTGCTTCCTCCATCCCTGCACCATCCCTCCAGCCCCTTTTCCCCCTGGATCACCGCTCCCCCACCTACTTCCTGGAAAGCTCCTCATCTCCCCACAGTGCAGAGCTCAAGCATCAGTTGCTCTCCCAAGGCTGCTCTGGAGCCCTGAGGGGCTGCTACAGAGATAGCGGGTGAAGTCAGGCCAGCCTGATGGCCAAGCCAGCTCCATCCCCAGTCACCTGTGTGATCTTGGCGGAGGGCCCAAGCTTTTCTGGGCCGAGTCTCAGCTTTCTCACCTGCACAATATGAACTCAAATGTGAATCAAGCCCAGCTTTGGGCTTGTGCTGAGGAAGGGTGAGCTCAGGTAAGAGGCCCTGACACAGAGCAAAGGCCTTAATCTCTGTTGCCTTGGGCTCCAGGATACCTCGTCACAGAGTCACAAAGCTTTTATCCAGGGAACCCCAGAGTCTCTGCTCACCCCTGTGCATGCAAATAGCATTCTGATTCCGTGGCTCTAGGGGGCATTCTGATTCCGTGGCTCTGGGATCTTCTTGTGCTTCTTACAAGTCCCACGGTTGTGGGTGCCACTGGCCCCAGGACCACAGAAGAGATGGCATGACTTTAGGGGCACCGACTGCCTACTTGCTGGACAGAAGAGGAGGAGGAAGCCTATTTCTAGTCGCAGAGCACCCTGAAGACTGCTGAGAAAGGAGGTTTAGAACAGTCTGCCATCACAGTGCAGCGAGGGCCACTGCAAAGCAACTGCCCGCCAGAAACACCTGCGTGAGCACCGTCAATTGTGGACTCATTTCCTGCACCCCTAAGAGGCAGTACGCCATGTCTACACAAGGGGCTTGGAGATGGAGGGAAGAGGGGGTGCTAGACAGTCCAGGAACATCAGAGCGCAGCTTACAGGACTGGCTTTCTATTGGGGGACAGCGGTGGCTCGTGCCCTCGGGACTGGCGGCATGGTGCAGAAGGAACAGGCACAGAGTCCAACTCACCTCAGAGTCCCCTTAAACAAATCAAGGTGTTCAGGAAATGGGGGGGCTTCAGAAGTAGTTGTTTGTTTCCCACCTCGAGGTGATGATCAGATTCCCCACGACAAGGAAACGTGCACAATTCATTGCTCTTTGGAAAGGGCCTCATACACACAGTTTCACTGTGGCACATGGACACCTGTCCTACAGTTTCCCAAGCAAATCTGAGCCACTCCTTCCAGAAGAGGACATTCCATCCATGGCACATCTCTGGTGCTGTCCCCAATGCAGCTTATCACATGGATAGCGGCTGTGGGCTCCCCTTCCTCTCCCCAGCCACTGACCCTTCCTCCTGCCTGGCTCAGGCCAGAGCTTGGCCCTTGCTTCTGGGAAAAGAAATATAATTAAGGAAAATACTAGAAGCCACCAGCCCTTGAGTGTAACTCAAACTTTAAGCCTGATAATGAACAGGCTTCCAGGAACCATGGACTTTGTCGTGTCAGCTAAGATTATTTCCAACAAGTTCTGCAAATCAGTCACCCAGGGCTGAGGTTGTAGCTCAGTGGTTCCAGTACCTACCCCACAAGTACAGGTCTTGAGTTTGATCCCTGGTCAACAAAGTCATAGGTCTTTGGGTCAGGGACTTAGCTCAGTGGCTACATTGTCTACCAGTGCAAAGTCATGAGTTTGATCCCTGTGCCACAGAAAAAGAAAAAAAGATCAGTCACCCAGTATCACTTATGCTCAAAATGCCACAAGAGCACAGAAGGGCGAGTATCTTGTAGAGATGTAGCAGCTCTTCTGCATCATCACAACGATCTCTGCAATTTTACCATTTTCCACCACAGTGAAACCAGCAACGTCCCACACATCTCTGAGCTGTTTGTTGGAAGTAAAGTGACAAAGAACAAATAGTTCTTGTCCTTGGAAAGTTGGCAGTATGGTAGAAGGAAGAAGCCGTAAAAACAACCAAGAAACAGGACAAAGACTGGCTACTGCCTTACAAAGGGCCAGAGGGTTACTGCAGGGGAGAGCGAGAGCCCGTCCTGGCCTCCAGGCAGGTTTTCACGGTTAATTTCATGGTGCTACATTCTCAGTTTTCCTGGGAATGTCTCCCATGTGGGATATGTCTTATTATTTTAAAAGTGAACAGGGGTTATTGTAAATAGTCCTCTGCTTTTATAAATATGTCTCTCTGTATAAAATGAGCTGTATAGAAGTGGAGCAAGAGACTTACGTAAGCCCTTCCTCCCACTGCACAATTGGACAGGTTGTGCAAGACAGACGGGCATCTGGCCAAGGACAAGGTGGGGACTGACATTTAGCCACATACCTTTGTTCAGAATTGTATTTAGTCCAGAAAAAAAGTAGCCCCATTTTCTATTTTGCACAAAATACCATTCAGCTAGTAGAGGTCCTGAATCCAAGAGGACAAAACTGTTTTTACACTTCAATCAAATGTTTACACCATCTTCTCTCTCTTGTTCCCTTAGTTCACATTAAGTCCGTGGTAGATCCACTGAGTCCGAAGAGCATCCAACTGAGCCTAAAGATTAGCAACTAAATCCTCTCTCAGCAGCAAGTTTTGACCATAGAAAAGTAATGCTTTTTAAAATCTTTAATATTATTATTTTCTTTTTTCCCACTTTCCATTCATTTTTTGTAAAGCAACATGGGCAAAACGCAATAAAATTTTGAACTGGTCGCACATATATCTTTTCACAGAAAGTACCTGGCAGCAGTGAGCTGCTGGCGGACAGCAGCACCATCTGGAGGCAGCTCAGATTCTCCCCCACCCCATAGTGTATGACAGGAAAGGCAGATTGGTTTTATAGAAGGCAGAAGCAGAGTGCTAATGTATAAAATGTTTCTAGGATCACCCAGTGGAGGACAACTCTAATACTTGTACTAAACGCTAGGTGGTGCTATGGTTCAGAAAAGTGTTCACCAAAGGCTCGTGTTAAAGGCTTTGTCCCCAGGTGTGAAGCTATTGAGGGGTAGTGGAAACTTTAAGAGGCGGGGTCTAGTGGGAGGAAGTTAGGTCACTGGGTTAGAGCCCTCAAACGAGAAGCACAACATTCCACTTTCTGTTTTTTGCCTCCTGGCCAGGAAGTAAACTCTACTTGGCCTCATGATGAGGTGCTTCCACACAGCCAAAAACAACGGGGCCAACCAATTCTTAGATTAGACCCTCCAAACCCTTTTCTTTTTATGAATTGATCTTCTCAGGCATTTGTGGTAGAGACAAAAGGCTAACTCACACAGTGAGTAGACGCTGCTGGATGTAGAGAATTCACCTCTGATTCTTATTTCCTCTTCAACTGTGCAAAGCATAGGTCCTTTGTGTTAACAGCTCTGAGTTGAGACTGCCAGAACCCAACAGCTTTTCTGGTGTAAAGGGCTCTTCTTGGCGCTAGAGCCACAGCTCTGGGAGGCCTCGGGACTCTTTGGGCCACTGCAGGTGGTACCCAGCTATTCTTTGCACCCCTCTGTCTTTCCCTGTAGTTAGCTGCCTTCCGTATTATGAGCATTAGCTGGTGACACTTTTCTGGACCCTTGCTTAAAAGCTCAGCCTGCTCTACGCAAGTTAGAATTAATAAGTAGGAAGCACTATACCATCCGGAAGAGGTTTTACTGGGATCTGCGCAGCAGCATAGTGGGAGCAGCTCACGGGCTGAACCAGCCAAGGACATGGGCAGATTGCTTACAGAGGGAAAAGGTGGACCACCGCGTGTGCAGGGTCAGACTTTATTTGGTCATGAGTAGGTGACCACATAGTAGACTGCAGAGGGGGAGAGTCATCCAGGTGGGCTACAAGGTGGAGTCACCTGTGATCAGCCCGAACGGAAACCTGCTGCAGCCAAAACAAATACCTCCTAGAGCAGCCACGGAGAACCTGAGGCAGCTGGGCTGGCTGCAAGATGTTTGGTGCAGCCCCAGAATAAAATTACCTTTTGGGGAGCATTGGACCCTTCTGTCCTAAATCCACAGCTCACTGCTCGGGGAGTCAAGCCCCATGTGCACATCAGTGGGGTACGGGGAGATGAATGGATCATGGGGTCGTGGTAATCCTCAGGGGGTTGGTCCACTGATGAATTTGTCACTAAATGTGATGTTGGGGGCGTAGCCCCAAAGGGTCTATCTCCCCCTTTCCTCCCTCGACCTCTCTGCTTCCTGACCACCCTGGCACAAGCGACTCTTCCCTGTTGCCCTTCTGCCATGCCACCCTGCCATGCAGCCAGACACCTACAGACTACTGACACGACTGTAAAACACAAAAATCTTTTTTCCATTAAATTCAGGGAGTTCAGTGTCATATCTTGGTGAAGAGAAAGTAACTAAGACTCTCCGTGACCGGAGGGACAAGGAATAATACCACACAGAGGAAGTCAGAGTGCAACCAAGGCGGGCCCAGACCAAAGAGCTTCTGCACAGATTGGACCACAGAAGAAAACCAGGTTTGTGCAGGGAAGAAGGAGGAGCCGCCAGAGTGGAGAGCTGGGCCCACAGGGGAGGGGCAGGGCGCAGCTGAGAGCTGCCAGCGAGGCCGGGCGAAGCCAGGGTGCTGGGTGCAGACAGACAGATCCGCTCTTACATCAGGAACACTGAGCACTTCTGAGCAGGCACTCGAGGGTCACAGCTCACTTGAGGCCTGTGTTGAGGACGGGTTTATGAACTTCAGAGTCACCTCCCCAAACATGAGTGTCCCAAGACAGCGGTGCTGGTGGACGGAATCGCCGGGGCACATCTTCAAGTCCAACCTGGCAGACAACAGGGCAGCAGGCCGGGTTCAGGGACAGGATAGGGATGGCAATCCCATCTATCAGGGCTCGACCCCGAAGGCCCAGCCCCTCAGCACCACTACCTTGGGGGCTAGAACTGCACACAGGAATTTGGGGAGACACAAACATTCAGACCTTATCTGCCCCTCTATTTTCCTTCTGTTTCCCTACGTCAAATAGTAACAGCTACCACTGGTCTGGTGCTTACTGTGTACCTTATTAAAAGCAGCTTTATAGAGATATAATTCACAAACCATGCAAGTCACTGATTTAATGTGTATAATTCAATGGTTTCATATATTTTCAGAGTTGTGCAACCATCACACTAAACCCTGTAGGAAACGGGGCATCCCCTAGCGGCCCCACTTGCCTTTCCTCAGCCCCAGGCATCGCTGATCATTCTTTGTCCATTGCTTTCCCTGCACAGACATTTGCTATAGGTGAACTCTGGCCTTGCGTGGCCCCAAGTACTGGCTTCTTTCCATAGCACAAGAAAAGAAGCATCTTTGTAGAGTACTACATTACTTCACTCCCGTTCATCTGAATACTGTTCCACTGGAAGGATATTATTATCTATTCACCAGCTAGTGGGCAACTAGGTTATTTCTAGTTTTTGGCTGTCAGACACATTCAGGAACAAGTTGTATGTGGACCTCTGTTTTCGATTCTGTGTATTCAGAATGTATCTACTTGAACTCATTTCATACTCAGAAACTCTATGACGTAGGTAATAGCATCATCCCTGAGGCCCGGAGAGGCTCCCAAGCTCACACAAATTGCAACTGGAGCGGCTGCTGAGAAGCCCAGGCAGCCCCGCTGGCCTGTGGCCCTGCTGTGTCCCCGGGAAGACAGCCTGGCGAGTCAGCACATGCCTAAGAGTGAGCCGTGTAAGGGCCCGACTCTGAGAGACTCCCATGTGGCGGCCTTCTCGGTGATGTGTCACCTGACCATTGCTGTACTGTGCTCTCAGGGCTGGAAAAGGCAGAGGAGAAAGTTGGCTGGAAATGAAGATTTACAAGTTGGCTGTGGGTGAGGCCAGCTGCAGACAGGGACGGTCAGCTGGAGACAAGCCTGCGGGGGGGCCCCTCAGGGAAGGAAGAGCATATTGGGGCGTGACAGATTGGAGAAGTGACAGAAAGCTTCTTCTTCAGAGAGAGAAACAGGAAATCTATTTAAAGTTTTATTTTCATTTTTTAAAGGAGTGACAGTGACGTTCATTTGTGGGCCTGGTGTCCCCTCCACCCTTTCCGTGTCATTTGTCATACAGTGGCTAGGATGGCTGGCTGTAGGATGGGACAGACTCGAGCAGCAGGTGTAGAAGTTGGAGACCAAGGAGGCGGGAACCCTCATCCAGAGTCCAGATGAGCAGGGAGCCTAGCAGAGATCACAGAGAGACACTTCGTCCCTTCTACCAAGTGAGGACATAGCATAAAAACCCAAAAAAACAGCCATCATGAACTGAAAAGTGGCCGTCACACATCACACATGCTGGCACGCTGACCTTGGACTTTCCAGCCTCCACCACTGTGGTAATAAACCTCCACTGGTTGTAAGGCGCCCGTTTACAGGATTTCCTTATGGTGGCTTGCACTGCCTGCTTCCTGGACCTCTCTCCTGAGCTTGACCGATAGCACAGCACGGAGCTAGTGGAGCAATCGCCGCCAGAACGTGTGTGGTGTGTTCTGTTAGACCCAACAGCGTTTCTCTCTGGGATGACTTGTCAAGACGGGAAAAGGCTGTCAGCTAGCCCTTCTCATTTCTTGTCAAAGATCCTACTCTCCTGGCCACACAGCCAGCACTCCATTCCTGCAGGTCCCAAAACTACTGTTTGCCCCAGTTTTCTTTCAGGGCTTTTTCAAGTCCTGATCTTCCTTTGCTTCATACTCTTAGAAGTCCTTGATTACTTCACCTTCCACCCTATACTTGAATTTGATGATGCTGCTTGAGTTTGAACCCTCAGGGAGGCTGTGCCCACCCTCTACCTGGGCACGGGGCGGCACTGACGAAATGACATCTGTTCTCAGGGCCTCTCTGAGGTTCCAAGTGCACCAGTTCTTAGAACCTGGAATTCATGCAGAGACTTCAGGTAAAGGGACAGAGGAAGAACAGAACTTGTCTCCTAGGAGCCACAGCTGGGCTCATCACCCACTGCCCTCCTGGAGAGGCTCAGGGGGAAAGGGAGGCAGGGACCCCTCCAGTCCGCTCCCTGGAGACCCCGTCTCAGGTGCTCCACTCCACAGCTCAGAGGGAGGGGACTGCAGAGTCCCGGGGCAGTCAGTGACCTCCGCCTCTGACCTGTGCTCCTCCTGCTCCTTCTCCAAAGGTCGTAACAGGCAGAGGGTAGAAACTGCAACCACAACCCAGAGGCAGGGGGCCAGAGCCAGATCGCAAGCTCTTGGGGCTACCGCAGGATGAGGGACCTCACTGTGACCATGGGGTGCTGCACCTACCAGACTGGAGTAGGCACAGGACAGGCCATCGTGCTCCTCCGCCATCAAGGTGGGCCTGGCTTCCAGGGACAGGTGAGGAGGAAAAGGCAAGGGGGCCGCAAAGGCAGCTGCATCTGTGAGGGTCCCAGAGTGGGAGTCTGCACCCCCCCAGACATGACCCGTTCTCAGGCTGTCTCCAACTGCCACGCTTGCCTCATGGGCCCGTGTGCCTCAGCACCGCACCTGCCCGGGGACAGCGATCATCTGTCTTCCGGTGCAGGCAGCCAGTGGTCATTAGGAGGAGTGGAGCCGGCAGAATGAAGACAGGTGGCCCCAGCTGCAGGCAGAGGCCAGCTTGGCCAGCATGGCGGCTCTCAGCATCGCGGCTTGGAAAACATGTCAGCACGTGCAGATCCAGCCAGCACATGTGACCCACCCGGTCTCCGCATGGTTTTTGCTACGGCCTTTTCAACTAGAAGAGATGCCAAATGAGCATGAATTCACAACCAGCCAGGATGGGATGGGGAGCCATCTACGGGGGAGCAGGGACCCCTCCAGTCCACTCCCCGGAGACCCCGTCTCAGGTGCTCCACTCCACAGCTCAGTGGGAGGGGACCAGGAAGCAGGGGCGGCTGTGACCCCCTTCGCACACTGTAGTGGGGCCTGTACCTCCTCAGAGGAGGTCCTGAGGACCACACAGGCTTTGTCACTCCTCTGCTGTCCCTCCTCTCTTGTCAGTGCTCCCAACACGGCTGTTGGGACAGTGCCAGTGTCACGTCCCAGGCAGGGAGCCAGAAACACGGTGGGCAGTCGCCTCTCACTGTGGCCCAGTGAGAGAGAGGGGGCGGGGTGAAAGCAGGAGTGAAAAGGCAGTGAAGACATGAACCCAGAATGCCAAGGGGCCGGAGAGTCGCGAGTGTGGCCACCTTCTCCTCCCTGAGTAGGCCGACCAGGTTCATGCGACGGAACTGGCCAGACATGAGGTCATTCGTGATGTCCCGTGACGGGACATTCTCTGACATAGGTCTGTCCCCAACCTCACACCAAGCAACCTGGGATGACACCCAGGGAAAGAGCCCGCCCAGGCTCTCAGCAGACCTCGGGCTGGAGCCAGCCTCTTCTGCCCCTTGCTGTCTGGATGAATTATTTCACCTCCTCGCACCTCCGTGGAAACAGAACATGAGACCGCCAGGGTGTTAGGCAGCCCACAGAACACATCTAAAATGCTCCTCCTGGAGCCTGGGGTGCAGCAGGTGCTCAGCGAGTTTGTGGCTAATTGCCAGGTGGGAAGGGAAGGCACGGCCTCTGATTTCCAGGTGGGAAGGAGATGAGAAGGCTCCAATTAAGCTTCTGGTGTACAGAGCATCCTCCACTGTGGTCAGCAGGATATCCCCTGACATCGGGTCCGGGATCTGGGACAGGCTCCCTGGAGGCCCTCAGATCCTTAAAAAAAAGAAGTCTCTGACATTTTCCTGTAAAGCTCTGGAGCCAGGTCACCAGTTTCATCCCACTAAAGCCCTAGTAACCCCTCTCGACTAGACAGTGTGGCCAGAGAGCAAGAAGAGCCTCGTGTCCCTCAGGAAGATGGCAGCACAGAAGAGGGAGGAGTGGGAAGGGGAGGTGGAACAACGTCTGAGGAGAATACAAACACAATCACGATGCAAACAGGATTGCCTCTTTAATGTCCGATTCTAAAGTTGGACAACCCAGATAACCAAATAACCTCGGGTGATTTGGGGTCACTTCATTTCGGGGTATCATCTGAACTTCCTCATCTGAAGTGACAATGAAACCTGGAAATCATGCAACAGGAATCAAGACAAGGCTGGAGTGTAGCTCAGGAGGAGAATGCTTGCCTCCTATGCGCAAGCCCTGGGTTCTATCCCCAACACCACCAATGAACAGAAAGCATAACAAATGCATATAGACTGAACCTACGGTAGACGTTTCCAAAATGGAGACACTTTTCCTGGATATAGAAATAATACGTCCGGGAAGCCCTCCAGGCTTTCTTTCAAACTTCTAGAGCTCTTTTTTTTTTTTTTTGAGAAAGAACAATCAGGAAGGATAAGTGGGAGGAGGGCATAAAGCTAAGAAAAGGACATGCACCTACCTGAGCACAGGCCTTGCTAGACCTTTGAAATATATTCATTCTATGCCTCCTACAGTGCAAGAAACAGAGGCATTCCAGTTGATCCAACTAAACAACGACTCACCTTCAGTCACTGGCCTGTGAATTACTCAGTTATTGGTGTGTGAACTGCCAAAACTCCACAGGGAAACCCCTTGCTAATAGCTCCAGGTGGGCATTCAGAGTTGCTCTGAGACAGGATTTGGGCTGATCTGCTTGGAGAAGAAACACTCTTTTCTGAAGTGAAGGGGCTGTGAGCTTCAGAATGTTGTATATTCTTTCTAGAACAGTAGGGAGAGAGCAAAGCCATTCCCAGGCTAGAAGACAAGCATGAGTATGGAGCTATAATAAACAAAGCCAGACTCTGCCTCGATGCAGGGTAGAGTCAGCATCTCTGCAGGGCTGGGTCATGGGGTAACTGATGGGGCGGGCTTCTGGAGCCATCTGCTTGGCTCTTGTGAATGGCTGTTTGCCATAGCAACAGGCACTGCAGTGATCACAAGCCTGCTCTGATGAGAATCTGCTCCCCAGGGAGATGTCACAGCTCCTGTCCTCACTGTGTGTGAGTGAGCTCCTCACAGAGCATGGAGAGAAATCCCATGCTCCCCACTCCCTGAATTCTGTGATGCCTATCTGCCCACTGTCCTTTCTCTGGTGGGAGCAGAGCTGGGTGAGGGAAGGACAGCACACAACACAGAATCGCGCAGACCAGCCTCTGAGATCCGGCACCCACTCGCAGCAGCAGGAGGCAGCAGCCAGAGAAGGCTGCCATCCTTCACCCCCTGCTGAGCCAAGCATCACTTCTGCACTATCTTGCCCTCCTTCTCATCACTAGGACACAGTATCACATGCCAGCAGTGTAAAGGAGGAGAGGTTTATTTTGCCTCACTGTTCAGGAGTCTCGGTTCACGCCTGGCAATGTTGAACACAGAGTTGGCATGCAGAAGAGCCTGGATGGAAGAAAGCGGCTCATGTCGTGACAGTCAGGAAGTAGAGAGAGAAAGGAGAAGCTGAGGATGGAGAGATGCCTGTCCAGGTCACACCCCCTGTTACCTGCCTCTAATCAGCCCCACCTCCTAACAGCAAACTAGCTGTAGCACATCTATAATTCAATCACCTTCCAAAAGTCCTACCTCTGAATATGTGGTACTTGTGGAGGACATTCTGGATCTAAACCATAACATTTTTCCCCATCACCAAAAGGCTCATGTGTATCCCTTTATGTAAAATATATTTAGTCCATCTTTAAGAATTTTCAAAATCTTAACAGTTCCAGCATGGTAGAAAAGTCTAGTCTAAAGTCTCCCCTGAGACTCCAGGCAAATTCTTAGCTGTGAATACCCATAAAAATCAAAGAGAAAAATCAAACACTGGTGACATACAATGGAACAGGGTAAACATTGCCATTCCAAAATAGAGCAAGAGGGGCATAGAAAGGAATGAGGCCAAAGCAAGACCAGGACCCAGCAGAGCAAACATTCAATCCTATAGCTCCATGTCCCGCATCTGGGACAAAGATATGAACTTCAAACAGTTGGTGACCCTGACTCTATGGTATTGCTTGTCGTAGCTCTTATGGCTTTTCTTGTGGTTTTGATCAATTCCCCAGGCTTTCCTTAGTGGATGTTCTATGTTCCGGGCTTCTCCAATTTCCAGGGGTCTCCCCTGCACTCTGAGCTTCACTCTCAGAGCTTCTCAAGGGCACAGTGCCTGCCTCCCAGACCTTCCGAACTCTGAGTAGAAGCCTCTGGGCCTCCAAACCCTTGCATTGTGAAACCTTGCTTCTCTGGTACCAAAATCTATGCCACTTTCTCACCACTGGGATATAATACCTGACACCACAGTTAAAGGAGAGGTTTACTCAGACTCATGGTTCAGAAGTTTCAGCCCTTGTCTGGCAGGTTTAAACATTCTGGCAGAAGGGTCCGGGCAGAGGAAAGCTACACATGGCATGGTGGCCAAGAAGCAGGGAAAGAGAGGGAAGAGCCAGGCAGAGAGATAGGCCTTTCCAGGTCACCCCTTGTTACCTGCCTTTGGCCGGGCTCCACCTCCTAACAGCAAGTCCACTGTGGTACCCCAATAACACATTGACCTTCCAAAAGCCCTGCCTCTGAGCACAAGAGAGTCTTGGGAGACAAGATCTGGGGGATTAGTTCTGGATCTAAACAATAGCATGCATCAAGACTTCTGTGGACCTTCATCGTGGTCCCAACATAGTTAGTTCAGATTAAATAGAAGCTGCTCCGCCCAGGTATAATGAGGCTGAGGTCTAGGCTGTGGGAACCACACCCTGAGTTCTAAGGCTTTGCAAGATCTGCCTGCTACCATGTCTCAGACTTCTTCCTCTGTCACCATCGTTTTTAGTCACTTGTAAGAAATTGCGAAAGAACACACAGAGGCATGAAATTGGATATAATAAGAAAAATTTTGCTCCTAAGAGGACTAGAATCTGACCTAACGTGGTGTTGGAAGTTCATCCGGGAGCTCCGTTACACTCCCCCTTTTATAGGGCTTTTACAGTCTATTATCTCACTCTCTGGTGAACTGGTTAGTTTAAACAAGCATTTTCAGTTCCTGCAAAAAGCTGCAAGTGAAATAAATCGAACTAGGCAAAGCATCCCTTTCCCAAGGTCAGGTGTTACCTATAGGAAGCAAGTTGTAAACACAAACTGCAACCTCAAAGGGCTAAGAAACATTACAAGGGGAACAGATGTTCCACACTGTTACACGCCAATCAGCTTTAAATGGCAGCAGCTCGAACAAACACCAGTGGTCCAGGGAGCAGTGTCTTGTCTTACCTATTTCTTTTTCTGCTACACATTTAGTTAGACCTTCCTGTATCCCATTAGGATACCCCTCAGTGTGACTTCCCCCTACTGGCCTCCTATGGCAGAAACTATGATACTCCACCCAGATCCTCCTACAGAAATAAAGAGCACGCTCCCCCATCAGAATAAAGGACAGGCCTCAGCTTCCTTCACCAAGGTCACACCTCCTTCCTGACAATTCAGATTGGGTTTTGGTGGCTTCTCACCCCATACTGAACAGCCCCATCTCATAGTAAAATAACACAAATTAGGTAACATACAAACAAACTAGATTTATTTCTTACAGAAGCTCCAGTCCAAGGTCACAGCCCTGGCAGTTACTGTATGAACAACTGCTCCTTGATTGGTTGTGTCTTCACCTCATATAACAGGCAGGAAGATCTGTCTTGGCTTCTCCTATAAAGGCAATAACTCCAGTTTGAAGACTCTGCTCCCATGACAGTCACCTCCCAAAGGTTCTACCTCCTACTACCATCAACTTAAAAGGAAGATTTCAATATAGAAATTGAAGAAGGGGGAGACAGAAACATTTAGGCCACCGGAGGATCAGCCTGCCTCAGCCTTCCCCATAGGGTGGGCTGAAGCCTCCCTTGAGGATACACGAAGCTCAACTTCCCTCTCTATCCAGTCCTGCTCTTTCCCTTCCCTTCCTTCTCCCAGTGTTAATCAAATCACCCTTTCATGAGAACAAACAGCAGCCTCAGGCTTCGTGGAGCTGTTTCAGAAACTCTCATCCATGTGGATTCTCCTACACTGGACTAACTCGGTTCAAGTCTCAGTTTTACTCTTGGCCTCAGTTTCCCTAGATGTACAATAGGATAATAATAACAACATCTACCTCATAGGGCTAAAGTGACAACACCCGTAAAGCCTTTAGAGTATACAATATATGACAAATGCTAAAAGTATAAAGATATTAAAATTATCCTTTCATTTCCCATACTCCTGAAAAAGCTTCATGCTCTAGGACAGTTTTCTCTCACTACCACTGTGGCTGGGGCATGGCCTTTCATACATGTATAGGTATCCCATCTTCACAAAAGCTCACGGTCTCATAGGTGCAGCTTCATGGCACCAAACAGAGATGACTTGGGCAAGACCAAAGTACAAGGTCAGGGCTGGGATCTATCATTCCACAGATGAGAGGGCAGGCTTGTCCCAGGCCACTCCATCGGTGTACAACAAAACTGGGAAACAATTCCAGAACAGAGAAGTACCACCATGGGGAAAACCTCAGATTCTGAGTCAGCCCTGGA
Source organism: Petromus typicus (assembly GCA_004026965.1). NCBI lineage: Eukaryota > Metazoa > Chordata > Mammalia > Rodentia > Petromuridae > Petromus > Petromus typicus. The sequence continues at coordinate 25,704 of PVIR01000985.1, forward strand.
TTTCAGTCCTTACCCTGTCACCCACAGATGTATGCCTACAATCAAGTGAATTGGTTTCTATGATTCCCAGCAACCAACACTAGCAGTGTTTCTGTTTATAAGAATTGAACAAGTTCACATCTGTAAAATATCTGACTGTAAAAGAGCTGTTTTGCAATCAGTAATATCCCTGTATCAGTCAGCTGTGCCTGCATAACAAACACTCCCTAATTTTGTTGCTTAACACAAAAACGCATTTCTTTCGCATGTTATTTTGTAATCTTTTCTTTCACACATAAGCTTCAGGGCTCAGTGAAGGCTGTTTGTCTTTGCTCCACAGGACATCAGCTGAGGCAACCTAAAAGCTGTGAACTATAGTCTTCTGAAATTTTTTTTGCCTAATACTCAGGCTAGGACTCCTCCAGCAGCTCAGACTCCTCAGGCTCCTTTTCCTCTAACTTTATGGTCTGTCTAGCACGATGACCTTAGAGCCTTTTACATGGAGGCTCCAGACTCCATAGGGACCTGTCCTAAGAGGGAGAGAGGCAGGCATGACTGGGACTCATAAGTCACTTGGCCATCTTTGATTGGTCAAGACAGGTATGCCTGCCCAATATCAAGAGGAGGGAAGAGGTGCCCCTCTTTCACAAAGAATTCTAATGCTCTGCTGTAAGAGGAGCATGGGAGTATGTGCTGGAAAATACAATCTGCCCCCTACTCCTGTGGCATGGTCTGTGCTAGCACTTGCCCCTCCCCCAGTGGCCCAGACAAACTCTACTGAGCCAGGGCTCCCCAGCAAGGCCTGTTCTCTCTCCACTGAGACCCAAGGGGCACATCTGTCTTATGTTACACCTTCTTTAGCTCGGGGCCAAGGGTCACTCTCTGTGGTGGCAGCAACAACTAAGAACCTCTGGAGTTGGCCTCATGCCCTTTGATACGGACCTTGTCCTCTCTGTCGAAGCAGGGCCTATGAGCTTCCATGCTCTGGGGAAGACCTTCAGAACTGATTATACCTGGGCTAGACCACTGGCTCCAGCACGAGCTGGAACTCACCATCATATTTATATCCTCATCTTCCTAAAGCCACAGCAATTCTTTGAATTTTCCAGCCGTGCTATTCACTTCCTGTCAGTTGAGATAGAATAAGCAGCACAAAAGAAACATTCTAATACTCCAGCTTCTTCTCTAATGCCAACAGGGATGGCATGTGACCACTGAAGTCCTACCTTGGCTAGTGAGGAAGTACAGATATTGGCATGGGCCAGATATCTGCTGGAGAAACAGGTCAGCAATCAGTACAGTGAGCTGTGGGCTCAAGTCATGTGTCTAAGGTGAATCCAACCCCATTGTGGTTGTAGGTCTCCTGGCCCTTAAGACCTAGACCAGCTGCTCCGACTCCCCCCCACAGCCAGCCCCAGCCTCCCTAAATCATCACCTTTTCTCAGTCCCTGCTCTGAGTCTCCTTCCCTGCTCTCCTGCTGTCTGCTCTGTGTTCCATGGCTGCCTCTTTGTGTTCACCTGGTCCCCACCGAGCCACAGGGCACAGGCCCCACCCCCAGCCCAGGCCTGAGCAGGCAAGGGCACCAGGAAGCACCAGAACAGAAGGGACCACAGGGTAAGCCTGAGATTAAATCTCACCTGCACCTAATCCCCCAAACAGTCCAGCTATCGCCAGCTTGCGAGCCAGGGCTTCCAAGGCTACTCCAGCTTCCCTTTATACCTCCTCTTTACTGCATAAAGTCCCCCAGCTCTCTCCAGCTCTCACCACCAAGTAGCTCAAGGTCCCTGACATGCCACTGTGGTGTGTTCTTGTCACACGGCACCATCCATGCAGGTCAGTGGCACACACGTAGAGGTGGGCATGAATTTCAGGATGCCCCATGGTCAGCACGGGTCTTTAATGATAACGCTTCTTCTAGAACAGGGAATTGACCCTGCTCTGGCCCTGCCTGCCTTTCTCATCCAGCCTGCATCTCCTGTTTCTCCAGCCGGGCGTGCTGTTCAAGAAGAAGGCAGCTGGCCCAGACTTGGGCACCAGACTCTCAAGCACTGTGCTTGAAGCCACGAAGGAATTATGAGAATGTCAACCACCACCTCGGTAAGTTAGTTGGAGCAATCTGACCCCCAACCTCCAGCCTGCGGTTTGGAGGTGCATCAGGAGCTCACAGTTTGTGGACCTGTGACTCCCCAACCTCACTCCAGGAAAAAGGAAAACATGAATGGCTGATCCAAGCTAAAGATACCCCTGGGACATCCGCAAATAAAATAACCTTAAAGCGGCCCCTCTCCTCAGAACACACTGCCTATGTCTCGCCTTTGCCAGTCTTTTGCGATATATAGGCATCCAACTGACAGTCTTTAGGGACGTGGATAAACAGCAGAAAGGAAGAGCAGCTGACAGGGAGTCAGGAATAGACCCGCTGAGCCACGCCGAGGCCCTCACACCTGGAGCCCTCCCCGAGGCCTTGGGAGGGTGCCTTCTGTCTGGCTGGCTTCGCCCCGACGCTCTGTGCCAGGCCTTCCTGGGGGCATTTTCGCCTCCGTTAGGCACCATCTGGAGGTGCCGCTGGAAGCCTGGAGGGGTGCCAGGATCTGGCGTGGACTGAGTTAGGAGACTGTGGGCCTGTGATCCGGACCTGGCTCAGGGACCATGGCTCGCTCCCGATTTGATGGCTGAAGAGGGTCCCAGCTGCACGGACAGCGGCCCCCAGGGCCAGCAGATGGGCGGCCCTGGAGGAAGCCACATGGCAGGGCCATGTTGTTGTTAAATGCAGATCATTAGGTTTTATCTGCAAGATGCTGCTGGGTTGGCAGGAACACACCTGCCTCCAGCAGCAGAGGCAGGCAGGCTGGGAGGACTGTGACAGGGAGGCAGGAAGAGGCAGTGGCCTCACACTCAGACCTCACGAGTCCCTCTGGCTATTGTGGAGCTCAGGGAAAGCCAAAGAGCGTGTCAGCACACTGTGCTGAGGCCAGGAGACTCTCATTCTGGCTTCCCCAGGGACGGTGACCAGGAGAGCAGCCAAGGGGTGGGCATGACCAGGTCTTTACATTGGCAGCCTGCTGCCCCCAAGACTAGACTCTGAAAATGACCACCCTAGGGACTGGCAAACTTTGTAAAGATCTAACCAGATAGTAATCATGTGAGGCTTTGCAGAGCTAAAATAAAAAATACAGTGTAAGTACTACAGTAAAGATTTAAAGTACATAAGATTTAACCATTTAAAAATGAGAAAATCATTCTTGTTCATAGGCTATGAAAGAGCAGGTGGTAGGCTACAGTTTGATATTCCTAGACTTCAGTGCCATAGGCAAGGAGCCAGCAGAAGATGTCACCTGCAGCTCCCTCCAAAGAAAAGCACTCAGGTGTGGACACCGCAAAGGTACCAGGGCTTTGCTGAGTTGCACAGTCTCTGTGTATGTCTGTTTTTGTCTCAACACATTCTGTGGCAGTCTCTCCCCAGCGCTGGTCTGACACAAGAGGTCAAGAAAGGAGGTCCAGGTCCTCCAGAAGTCCGCACTGAGGCCCTCCTCCATGCAGGAACCCACAGGCCCACGCTGAGGCCATCATGTCAGCTCATGGTATCACTCGTCACCTCCCAGCCCCACAGATCCTAAAAATGAGCCCAGAGGTACCACGCTGGAGTCCCCCAGCTGAGCTAGGACTAGTATTGTCTCAGTGTCTGCATCCCTGTGCTCTGCTCTTACTGGGCTGCACTTGTTCTCTCAGCCCCCTCAGGCAAATGCTCTTGGGGCAGACCACATCTGTACCCCTTAGTCCCTGCTTTGCTCCTCACCCACCCTCCATCTTCCAGGGAAAAACCAGTGTAAGAGGTCCGAGCGTCACACCGGGCAGGCTGGGCAGGAAACCTGGCCGTGGGATCCTGGCTCCAGCCCCCCCGCCCCCACCGTGTCATGTGGTGTCTGTACTCTACTCGTCACCTGAGGCTGCAGAAGTGTCCACACATCCACAGCCTCCTCCTTTAATCCTCAGTGGCCCTTTCAGGGTCCACATCGGAAAAAGAAGTCCAGAAACGGGGCCAAGGACCTGCTGCAGGGACAGTAGAGAAAGGCAGCGACCCAGAGCTGACAGCAGAAAGTTCATGAGCAGCAAGGACAGGGAGGCAGGAGTGAGGGGGACAGGGAAGAGAGCGGCGCAGGAGTGTACGCCGCCTGTCACCAGGGGAGCAACAAGACTGAGAAGTGGATCCGCGTGTCCTTCAGTCTCCTCCGTCCCTGACTGGGAACAGATGCCTCCCTTTAACTGCATCCGGGCATGGGCCTTGCCACCAACCTGGCAGGAGCAATCAGTGACGACATCCAGACTCTTCTGGAGACATACCTGTCATCAACTGAAACTGCTGCGGTATCTAGCATTAACTCTTTGTCAGCCAGACTGCACACATTTGATTGTGCAACATGGACTCACTTGTTCTTACTCGGTTCTGTTGTTGTTGGGGTAAAGCCTGGAGTTAAAAGCATTTCAAAAGCTCTCCACCAATATACACGTAAAAGAATGTTCATAGTGGGCCAGGGAATTAGCTCAGTGGTTCCGGAGCCTGTCTTGCAAGCGCAAGGGCCTGAGTTTGATGCCTGGTAACCACATACAGCAGAGTCAGGCATGGTAATTCACATCTACCAGCAATCAGTATCACATACCACAGTGCCAGGCATGGTAGCTCCCATCTGTAATCCCAGCACTTGGGAGACAGAGGCAGGAGGATTGCTGTGAGTTCAAGGCTCACCTGGACTACATAGTGAGCTCAGGGCCAGCCTGAACTGAACTACAAAACCAGACCCTGTCTCAAAAAAAAAAAAAAAAAAAAAAAGAATATTCATAGCAATAGCATTTATAGTAGCCCAAGCAGGAATAACTCAAATGTCCATCAACAGTAGGATAAATTAGTGGAATATTCTCACAGGGGAACACTATTCAGCAGTAAGACAGAACCATTGATAAGGATGAATAAGCAAGGATGAGTCTCACTGACTCAAAAGGGGGCAAAAGTCACCAATGGTACCAGAGTGTGGACTCGTGTCCAGTCCTTGCTGGGTACTGGAAGAGGCACTGGGAAGCCCTCTGCTTCCCAAGAACGTTCTAGCTGTTGGTAACAGTTGTGGTTACGTAGGCGAATACATATGCAAAGATTCCTCCAGCTGTACATTTCATTCTCTAACTTCACTCTTAACCTTCAGTTAAAGCCTATTATTCCCCCTCCCCCCGGAAAATCCTTCAACAATTGTTGAAGAATGATCTTGGCTCAGGACAATCAAGGAACATCTCTAACATGACACTGGTCTCTGGAATAGACAGACCAAGATAGCTCCTGGTCTCTGCCACATGTGCTGACTGACCCTTCAGTGCTATGGCCTGGGTACAGGCCTTTATTCCTTGTTCCTTATCTTTGCTGAGATGGCTTTGGCTACAAATAATACCCTTATAAACCTGGCTTAAACAATGGAGATTTTCATTTCATTCGACAAGAACTCTGGAGCCAGGAGGTTCAAGGTGGGTTCCCAGGTCTCATCCTCCGAGTCTTATTATGCTGGCCTTGCCCCCCTGCAGCAGGCCTCATTTTTCCCAAAAACTGCATCCCAGGACTTGAACTCGGGGAGAGGCCTTTTTATCCAAATCAGGTCCCTCGAAGAGTCCCCTCAAGTCCCACAGTAACCACTGGCAAAGAAGAGGAGGCTGGGCCAGAGGTTCTGCCTCCCCCTGCAGGACCCCAAACCTAAGCACAGTTCAAGTTCTGTTAGAAGGAAGATAGTGGGTTAGAAACCAACTGAGTGTCCAGGCCTTGTTGGGAATTTGTTTTTTAGCTTTTGCATATTTTTAACTCAAGATATTACACTGTCAAAACAAGTGAGTCATCGTGCCCTTCCGACTGAAGCCTGGTGGATTAATGCTTCCGTCCAAATTCCCAGGGAGACACAGATGCATGGATGGGATAAGGCAAGGGAATGTTCAGTGCCCTTGGAAGGGTTTTTGATGTCACCGCAGCAGGGGCGGGAACACTGTGTCTATGGAGGGGAGCTGGGCGGGGGACTCATGCACAGGGCCTTTGTAATTAATGACTTGTATCCATCCACTTTGTGACTGGCACTCTGCAAAGACACGGGAGAAACTGTCCATAAAATGTTAAGGAGGAAACTAAATGAATTCTCCAAATTCTTCCTATCTGGCCCCCATAGGAAGGGAGGATTCTCCTCATCTACTCATCACTGAAATGGCTCAAAAAGCCCGAGAGACCCCAGACCAAGGAACAGGAAGGGTGCCAGTACTCGGATTCCAGCATGATGAGATTCACTTTTAAGGATTCTTCTACTCTTCTGTGACTGAAATCTTATCCCCCAAGCGACAAGCAGAACGCAGAGGGCTGCAGGTTTTAACCAGCAGCTCTGGGGCCCAGTCAGTCCTCAAACAAAGAAAGTTGTAGCGATGATACTGAGAAATAGGAGGATTCACCGCATACCGAAGCCTTGCTATATCCGTAGGTGTACATATCTTACCTCATTTAATTCCCTCAAAAACTATCAAACTGTTACTTTTATTGTCCTCTTGTATGAGGCCACTGGGCTCAGAGAGGCTCTTGGTTAAGGTCACTTGTTAGACTGGATCATGTGTCCCCTTCCCTCTGCCCCAACTTCATGTTGAAGCCTTAAGTCCTCAGAGGATTGTGATTTAAGACAGGGCCTTTGTAAGGTAGTGAGGTTAAATGAGGTCATGCAGGTATGACCAACTCAATATCAACTGGTACCCATACAAGAAGAGACAAGAGGAGTGCCTCTAGAAGGAGGAACCCTGCATGCATTCACAGCGAGAAGGCAGCCCTCTGCAAGGTGAGGAGAATTCAGAGCAAACCAACTCTGCCAGCACTTGATCTTGGACTTCCAGCCTCCAGTACTATGGGAAAATAAACATCTCTTGTTCAATCCAGAGTCCTTGGCAGATTGACTAATACGTCACACAATAACAGAACAAGCACTCAAACCAAGCAATTGAGTTCCAAGGCCATGCTCTTCAGACCTTGCCACCTCCAACCCAACTCTCTGATTGGAAGGATGGAGAACGAGTATCCTTATGGCTGGTCTGTGGGTAGCAATTATAAAGACTATCAGATCTCTCTCTCTCTCTTCTCTCCTTCCTCTATGGAACAAATGACTATCTGTTCCGGAGTAGCCAAGACCCATGGTTTGGATGGAAATGGTCCCAGGAAATATGGGCTAGCATTCGGTGGGTGGCTAGAACCATCTGGGTAATTTGCAAAGCTGGGTCATATCTAAAATGCCTGTAGGCACTGAAGAGATTTAGGAAAGAAATATAAAATAGTACCACCTGCTTCCTAGGAAATCATTTGGATACTGCCCTGACCAAACAGGCCTGCATTTCATGCCTGCCTTCCCCCAGGTGTGGGACCTTGGACAAGTCTTTCACTCTCTGAGCCTCGGTTTCTTCCATCTGTCCCATAGAGATAATTATTCTGACTCTGCAGCAAGGCTATGAGGATGAAAGAAGTTCCTACATGGAAAGCTATTTCACAGATGGTCCAAAGTCAGTAACACTTAGCTCAAGGGACCCCTTGAAATCCCCTTAGCCTCATCAAAGCAAAACCCACAATTACAAATCCCTCAGCAGTCAGCCTTCAGACCTTTCTGGAAAGAGCTGGGCATAAATTATGGATCACAGCTTCTCAGGTGAGCGGCTCTTCTGGATCTTGCCTCTTTCCTGTGTGTGAGGTTCCAGGCCAGCTCTCCTTAGAGTGCTACTCATGGCCCCAGAAGTCTCTCCTGCCCCTGCAGCACCTACTTCCTGCCCCTGGCTTTCTTTCCTTCCATAACCAAGTGCTTCTGAGCTCCATTGGAGGGGAAGTTCTGAAAGGACTCCCAGAAAGCAACGCTCTCAAAACTAAAGCTTGGAGCTGGCCACCCTGACCCCGAATGGCCCCCAGGGAGCATGCGCACTCATGCTCCTCCATCCATCTCAGAGGCCTGGGGAGCAGAGGTGAAATCCCTGGGGGAACTTTGTCTTTAAAATTAAGAAACTGAAAAAGAACAGCTAACATGTCCTGGGGGGGTTGAGGAAGATTCCTTGGCTCCCCTCCTGCATCCTCCACCCTCCCCGTACACTCAGTCACAGTCCCAAGGCCACACCAGGCACTAGCTTCCTCTCTCTTTCCAAACCCTTTTTTTGAGGGCCCCCAGTTAGGGGAGGCCTGAGCAAGCAGCCACGGGCAGGTAATGAACCAGTGCAACTATTTATTTACCTAGGAAACCTGAGGATCAGCTGGAAGAGCAGAAGAGCCTTGGTCCTGGGGCCAGTGGGGGCATCCCAACCAAGCTGCCATCTTTAGCCTTGTGCCCTGGGACAAGTCACATCCCTCTTCTGAGCTGTTTTCCTTCTTATAAGAATGGAGATGTCAGAGCTGTTGTGATAATTCAGTAAGATAATGCATCAAAATGCATAAGCACTCAGTCTAGCAAGTATAAGCTCCAACCAGATGTCAGCCAGCTGTGACACAGGGCTTGGGCTTGCTATGACTTCCAAAGGTTGGAGAATTTTTTTTTTCATTTTTATGCCTTAGGCACTTTGCCTACCTCGACCTATTCACAGTCCCGCTCTGACAGTATGTGTAGGCAACTTTGTGAGATTCAGGAAGCCCTGAGCCAGCTGACTTTGGCATTAGCTTCCAGAAGAATAGGGAGTGAGGGCCGGGGATTTAGCTCAGTGGTTCCAGCACCAGTTTTGCAAGGGGAAGGGCCCAGGTTTGATCCCCGGTAACCACATACAACAATGCCAGGCGTGGTGATTCATGTCACCGGCAATCAGTACCCATACTATAGTGCCAGGCATGGTGCTCACACTTGTAATCCCAGCACTTGGGAGGCAGAGACAGGAGGATTGCTGCGAGTTCGAGGCTGAGTTCAGGGCCAGCCTAAACTACAAAAGGGAGGCCCTGTCTCAAAAATAAAAATAAATAAATACATACATACATACAAAAAAGAATAGGGAGAAGCAGGACTGAGCCCACACGCTCAGCCACATTCCCAAGGCTTGGTGTAGGCACTAGCTTCCTCTCTTCCCAAACCCCGGGGTTCATTCCCTGGCAGCAGTGGTGGCAGCACTCCCTTCTGTCACCTCATCTCATTTCTCTGAGCCATCTTCTCATCTGAAAGGCTCCTGAGGTCAGTCCCTCCCCATCACAGAACTTGTGGGGCCAAATAAAACACGGGAGTGCAGGGCTTTGTAGACACAATGGACCAGGCAAGTAGCGGTGCTCCTGCGGGGGCTGTTGCTGGTGAGTCTGTGCTCCCCACTGCCTCAGCCTTGTTTCTAACAAGTAGAAAGTCTCTCTCCACGCACTCACTCTCCACCAAACAGCCAGCTACCCCTTGATTCTCTTGCTTCATATCTTTTTATTGGAGGAAAAGAAAGCAAAATTATCCAGTACACAAGCTGGTAATAAAGTCCTCAGTGTGAGATCCATTTGATTTAATTTTTTAAACAACAACCAAGAATCAACAATCACCACTTTCACTGAATTAAATTGTAAGGAAATTAAGAAACAACTCGGATTTTAATCAATGTTTGCCCTGACCATGAAAAAAGAGGTTCCTCTTTCTCCTGTCTCTAATCAGCAGTGTTAATTATCTTGGTTACATGCTAACAAATTAATTATGAGTTAATGAAGTTAAAGGAGGTCATTTGTTAAGGGAAACTGATCACATATTGTTAGCTCCAAGGGATTAAACAGAAAACCCCTGTCATGGAAAGAGCTTTAAAAACGATACCCAGTATTTGATGTGTGGGATTAGCCAGTGGGAAGGATGAGGAACAAAATGACCGGCCCTCACCCCATCCACCACCGCCATGCCCCACAGCACACCAGTGCTGTCACCGGAGTCCCTCCACAGAGTGGACCGAGCATTAAAAGACAGTAACATCAGCAGTTTCCTTTCCTTGGGCATGTGTGTATTCATGTGTATGTGCATGTGCGTATGCGTGTGCATGTGTGTGTGTGCGTGTTGAGGAAGGAGGAGTATGCACCAAAGAGAGAGGAGAGGAAGTAAAGGAGAGTGTATGCAAGAGCAAACCAGTTGGGAGCACAAATACACACCACACGGGCTGCTGCCCCTGCCCTAAAACATGGTGAGGGAGCCTCAAGTGACCCAGCGGAAATGGCCCACACCCCTGGGGAGCAGTTTAGTCTCCAGAAGCCAAGCCAGAGGCTCGATGCTTGGCTTCCAGGAGGCGGTTATCCAAGTCAGGGCAGACAAGCCACAGGAGCGGGAGGAACCTCTCCGAGCCCCCTCCTCTTTGTGAGCCAAGCCCGTGATCCTGGAGGAAGGAAGAGAATAGGCTCACTTGTGTCGAGGACATCGAGGCCTAGATGGCCACACAAAGTATGACAGCAACTGCTGCTGCCTCCATTTGCTCATCCTCCATAACACAGCTCCCAGCTCATTCACTCAGCCAGGAAACTCCACTGTCTACACACCCTCTGTGTACCTGACTGACTAGATTCTGGTCAATAAAATTTGAACAGAGGCTGTAACTTCTGAGGAAAATTTAAAGCTGATTTTCTTTATTTCCTTTTCCCTGCTTAGATTACAGACATGATGTCTAGAAGTCAAATAATTTCTTTCTGAAGCAGAGGCAAACACGAGGGGGAAATCCAGTCAAAGAGCAGCCAGGCAGGAGCCTGTGCTGTGGAGCCTGTGGTTGACCTGACCTTGTATCCTGGTCTTCAGCATGACAGGAGAAACTAAACACCTGACCTGATTACCCTGCAGCTCTTACCAGAGGGTATAGTGGAGCCCTTTGTTCGACACTGAAGATGATTTCCATCATGCAACAGAGTCCAAGGAGATCCCTCGAATAGGAGATGGGGACCTTCACTCAATTTGGAGAGTAAGTTCTTGACTCACCATCGAGGAAAGGCATCTTAGGATGCATCAGTAAAAGGCCTAGGCGGATTTATAACAGAGTTAGAGCGTAACAGAAAATGGGAAACAGACTTCCCTTAAGGAACTGATGGAGCAGAGCTCTAATGAAGACTGTAAGATTGGCCCATTGACCAAAGAAAAGGACAATCCTTTATAGACTTATTTTTCTACTTTTATGGGCTCTGTCATACTTTGACGGTGGCCAAGTGCACACATCAGGATACTCGGCACCCAGACCGGGCCGCTGGCACTGACTCCCTTGCAATACCACTCTGGTGCTCAAGTCAGTAGCCTTGGAAGCATGGCTGGGAACCGGGCTACATGGCCGTTGGCCTGCTGCACGCCATCTTCAGGCAGCCTTGCTTGGCAGCTCTCCCTCAAAGACCAATGGCCACCAAGGAGATAGCTTCTAAGTCCACACATTTGTCTGTCAGCCTTTTGAAAGTCAAGCCAGAAACAACTCTTAGAAGCTTCCTTTATTCACTGTGGTTGCGGAGGGCCAGAAAAGCATCCTGAGCCCATCTCTTGGGGCAGGAGAGGCCTCAGAGATGAACTTGTTCCTCTCCAGGTCATGTACAGGAGAGATTGAGGCTGGAGGAAGGCTGTGCCAGTCTCCAGCCCAACAGAATCAGAGGCCAAACTAGACTCCTCCATCTCCTCCTAACCCAACCACCATGCACCCCAGGTTGGGGATGGAAGCCTTCAGTCACTGCAGCCCGTTTGTTAAGAGCTGGAAAGAACCAGACCCGGGCTGACCTGACATCTCTGCACGGAGCCCCCAATAGGTTAACTCAGTCCTAATCTAGCACAGTGCTGTCTACTGGCGAAAAGTGAATGACACACGTGCAATTTTAAATTTTCTAATGGCCACCTTAAAAAAGCAAAAGGAAAAAGTGCTCTGTGATATAAAGCCTGTGAAATTGACTTTAGTTCATTTATTTAATCCAATATATCTTAATTATTGACATTTCAATGCACAATCAAAATCCAAACTTTATGAGTGTGACATTTTACATTACCTTCAGTAAAGTCTGGATCTATTTTGCACTGGCTGCTGACTTGAGTTCAGATTAGCCATATGTATGAGCACCCACTGCACGACTAGCACAGTTCCAGAAGGTCAATACGAGGCTTCCTGAGCGCAAAGTACGGAGCACTTCGCGGACAAAAGCATCCAATTACAAACCCTGTCCATCTGAGAATAGCTTTTCTCTTGCACTCACAGCACCATTTGATATTAACTTAAAACACAATAACAAGCAAAGTTTCTAGTTATTCTCTAATTTAGTTTACCTTCCCCTGACCGTAGGAAAATGGCAAGTATATTCTTACAGGTTGATTACCAGTTAACAATTTCTCTTCTGTCAATTGTCTGAGCCCAGTTTTTAAATTAGATTCTATTTGGACTTTTTCTCATGGAATATTTAATGTACCAGTGCTCTGTAATTATAAAGCCTGTGATAGTGTCTCTCTGTTGATGGGGCTTTTTTTCAATCTGAAGTCCTGTTATCTTGCAGTTGAGTATTCCAGCCTTGTCTTTAGTAGCCTCTGGATTTTGTGACTAGCTGAGGAAGGTTTCCATTCCCCCAAGATGACAAAAAAATACTCTCCTATATTTTCTGCAAATATTATTCTAGTCTAGTTTCTTTATTTGTTTAGCTCTCTGCTCCACCTGGAATTTATCTTTGCTAGCACTGTTCTTTGCTTACAAATGTTAGCCACTGGTGCTTGCCTGGGGAGAAGGGAGCTCTGGAGAGGGCCTGTTGGGCATGAAATGCAGATGCATAGCTAACAAAGGCCACACTTACTTGCTCAGTGAGCAGGTGGAAGCAGCAGACAGGGTAACAACTAGGAACAAATGCATACAACTCCTCGGGCCTCCTACTGACTCCACAACCACCACCTGGAGATCCAGTCCCAGGCAGATTTCCTCACCCATGGAATCTCAGTCTACCATCTGTAAAATGGACATCGGACTGCTTCATGGCATTGTGTAGGAACTGAGTAACCTCCCTGCGACTCCATTTCCTCTCTGAAGGGCAGATGTATGATCTCCTCCTGGAGTCGCCCTGATGATAAAAATCTGCTACCAGCTGTAGCCCACAATAGCAGCTCATGACTCTCGGAAACTGAGCCACCAAAGGCTTTGCTGAGCCAGATGTCCCACACAGCCCCTCCTGCAGCTGACTGCGGAAGGGACTGCCAGGAGGGAGGGCTGCCTGGAAGTGTGGAAGTCGGTCACAGAAGTCTAGAAGGGCTTCTCTGAGAAGGTGACGCCTGAGCTGAGGGACGCGTGATACAGAAAGGCCGTGCCCGAAACTGCCGGCTGCACAGTGTGGGAAGACACGCCTGGGGCCAGGATGCTCCTTCATCTGGGAAATCACCTCCCTGTGTAATCAGAGCTTTCTAACAGAATTAGGCTAGTCCCTCATTCTTCAGATTTTCTTATTGTATTGCTACTAGCGACAAGTTTGTGACAGCTTACCCCAGCAGAAATAGCACGGCCGGAGACAGAACGCAAGATAACAAGCTTTCTTTTATGAACCAGGCCCAGCAGGCACCCAGAACACCGCTTGCTCTGCTCCCTTCTCTTTGACATAAACAGCTGCACTGATGTGAATTTCCCAATCAGATTTGAAATAACTTGCTAAACATCACAGCGGAGCTATTTCTAAGTGGCTTCGGTCACGGTCACCCCACGCAGGGCTCACACTCTCCATTAAGAGTGAAGTGCAGTGTGACAACGATGTAGAGACTTGGAGGAGGAGTCTAGGTAGCTAGACTTGGGTTCACAGTGCTGGTAGGTATTGCAGCCTGCATCGCCTATCTCTTTGTTCCATTTTATTGTGGTACAGATGTAGTAAATATATGACCAGACATTGGAAATGGCCCTCACTCAATTGAATTTTATTTCTTTTCAACAGAAACTCAACTGATATTTTCCTAAGTCAGCACTGAGCTAGGTTCTTTGGGAAAACCATAAAGTTGAATTAAGACTTAGTCCTTATCTCTGGGGAAGCGGGAAGGGAGACACAGATATATAAACAAGTAAAGCCTGACAAAAATAGAGTGAAATAGAGATAATACAGGGAGTCTCAACGTCAGATGTACGTGGAGGAAAAATGAATTCTGCAGGGAGCCACCTGGTGATGAGACTGAAGCAGCATGGCCACTACACTGGGCCTTTGGCTTCAGTCTTTTGTTTGCTCTTGATAAAATATCAGGGGAAGCCTGGTATGTTAGCTTCCCATTGATGTGATAAAAGAGCTGAAGAATACAACCTAAAGAAGGAAAGATTTATTTCCGCTCATGGTTTCAAAGGTGTCACAGCAGGGTCACATGGCCTCATTATTTTTGGATCTGTGGTAAGACAGAACATTATGGCGGAAGAGCACATCAGTGGAGAGCAGCTCACATCATGGCAGCCAGGAAGCAGAGAGAGAGAGAGAGAGAGAGAGAGACAGAGTGCGCCAGAGAGGAAGGGGCTGGAGATAAGATACAGTCCCCATGACCCAGCACCCACTTACTCCAACCAGGCCCACCTCCTGTTTCTGTCACCTCCCAAGAATGTCATCGAATTATCAATTCATCAATGAATTGACACACTGCTGAAGTCAGAGCCTTCCTAAAGCAACAAAGCCCTCAGTGCATGACCTATGGAGGACATTTTAAATTCAGATCCTCACAAAAACCTTACGTCTTAAAGCTCCAAACACCAGAGCCAAGGTCATGCATTTACCCTAGGAGGAGTTTTGACTCAATCGTTCAAGTTATTCTCTACCCTGAATGCACCTTGGAATCACCCCAAGAGCTTTTGAAACATTATCTGAGCCATCGTGGGCCGAGTTTCCAAGCTAAATGGCGTGGGCTTAAACCAGGCAACATAGGTTTGAAGGGTCTGTGGGTGGCTCTAATTTGTAATGACTGTGGATTTTTGTTTTCTTTGTGATACCAGGGATCGAACTTGAGCCCTTATGCTTCCAAGGTAGGCGCGGTACCACTTGAGCTAAATCCCCAGCACTCAGATTATGTTTTTTAGCAGCAAAGATGAAGGCAATAACTTTCCAAGTAAAGGCATCACCTGGGAACTTGTTGGAAATCAAACGGTTAGCCCACCCTAGATCTGCTGTGCAGGAAACTTGCTTGCTGGCAGACCCAGAAAGCCCTGCAGGGGGCAGTGTTGAAGGCTGTTGAACCAATGAGAACAGTGGCAGAACCATGCGCAGGAGGAGGCTGGGTGATTTTACAACCCTCTGAGAATATGCTGTACTTGCTCCACACTGGGTCCATACATTAACACTTTATTGAACTCTCAGGTCTTATCACCCACTGTACAGATGAAGCATTTGAGGCTTAAAGCTACCAAACCTGCCACGCAGCTGCTCCCTGTGTAATTCCAGATCCAAATCCAGCTCTCTGCGACTTCACACCTGGGAGTTCACTCTACAAGGCAAGGAAGAGGGAATCAGCCTGCCCCGGTGCTGCGCGTGCTCTGGTGTGAAGAGGACACACCAGCAGGACCAGCAGGTGTGTGAAAAGAGCAACATCCAAGCGTGAAGGCATGTGAGCCTGGGGCTTAACAGTCCCTTCATCTGCCTCACCTCCACCTTTCTGTGCTAGAGGATGGAAACACTTCAGTGTTTTAGGAGAATCAGATATGCTGACATTTACAGTCTGAGTTCATTTTTCCCAATAAGAATGTCAAGGATCAAAATGTTTCCATATAGACATGTGTCCAACTGGGATGAAGCAAGCAAGCTGCGTTTATCCTCCCACCCAAAGCAACCAAAGAATGGATAAATGTGTGTGGCTATGGTCTCAAACGTCAAGTAACAGAGGGCAGCAATCCTAGAAACAAAGAAACAAGGAGGATAAGTCCTGTGATGTCCTGGTCCTACTGTGCCACAGAGTTCCCAGGAGAGTCATACAAGGAGACACATAGAGGACTCTGGTAACTCTATGGGATGAAGAGTTGGAGTAGAGAGTCGGGTGAAACCCACAGGGCAAGAGGTAAAGGGCAGAGTTCAAGAGAAAAGAGACCAGTGCAGAAAGAAGTCCAGAGACACTCAGAAGGTGGCCTTTGAAGATTTAGCCAAATATTGACGAGCACATAATTAGCACATCCCTGAAACCATGGGGTCAGAGGTCTGCAGAGAGGAAAAATAATAAAATATAGGCCTCATTAGGTCCTCTAGTTAATCCTGACAAGAAAAGTTAAAAACAAAGTTTATTAGAGAAATTCCCTTAGAAAGAAGTCAAGGACTGGGGTAGAAACAGACACAAAACAGATAAAGATAGGCAGCAGATGGCCTTGGGACTTGCACCAGGAGACAAAAAAAATGAGCTGACAAGCAGGACACACGGAGAGAGAGCCCAGTGCACAAACACTAAGCGGCCCCACCTCCAGGAGAATGTCAGAAAACAAAGAGGGCTGCAGACTAACTCAAAGACAGTATGTGCACACCCTCTCTCGCTCTCTCTCTCTCTCTCTCTCTCTCACACACACACACACACACTCACTCCAAAGTCACTATATCATAGGGACCTTAGGGAGTACAGTAGATATCCAGACGGGCCCTCACTAACTCTGACCTAACCAAGAATCAGGCACACCCCCTCCCCCACCAACCTTCCACCCACCCCAAAGATGAGGCCTTAAAAGAGGTCAAGAACAAGTAAACAGATTGAAAGGAGCTGCCCCTAGACCACCAGAAGAGATAATGTTAGGCAGACATTCCCGGAAGCAAGCCAGTTTATGAGGAATCACTCACACCCTATAAAAGCAGCTGAGAACAAAGGGCCCACGCGTCCTCCATCTTTCCAGAGCCCCCTACACTGATTCTTTCTTATCAAGGTACCTCTCTGTCTTTTCCTTTCCTCTCCCTTCCTTTTCCTTTTTATAAATAAAGTATTTTCCTTCTGTTGAAAATTGTCCCTCTAATTCTTTTACTGGGACTGAGTTTTTTTTATCCTGGTGGGCCCCTTGGACAGCAGAGCAGTGGTGATGGTTCCCCAGGTGTGACATCTTTGGTTCTCTCACCAGGAGCCAGATGCAACAAAACTCCCCAAGACCAGGCAGAGCGCCTCTCAGAAGGAGAGCCAGGAATACGCTGCTCACCAGCCAGGCTGAAGAACTTCATTATGCAGGGGGCCACTGGATATTCAGAAAAGCCTTCCATCAAGAGTAGGGCATAATTAACCCCACTGAGCACTGCTCTGTTCCAACCTACCAAACCTTAAAAGCAAGACCCAAAAGGATCAAGAGGTAATTTAACTGCTATCCAAAAAGTAGCCCAAGAGCTCAAAATGATCCAACACTCAACAAGGCAAAATTCTGACATCCAATTAAAAATTGAAAAGCATGAAAAGAAGCAGAAAACTAGGACTATAATAAGGAGAAAAATTAAGCAATCAAAACCAGCCTAGAACTGACACAGATGTAAGAATTAGCACTCAAGGACATTAAAACAATTACTATAATTGCAGTCCATACCTTCAAAACGTTACACAGAAATGTGAAGTATTTTTAAAAGACCTAAAGCAAGATTCTAGAGATAAAAACTGTATTTCACTAACAAGAAACAACACTCTATGGTATCAGCAGATTAAATACTGCAGAAAAAAATGTGAACTTAAATATATAGCAATGGAAATTATCCAAAATTAAACAGAAGAAAGGATTTTTCAAAAAAACTCAATATCACCAGTGAGTCCTAGGACAAGTCCAGGCAGCCTAACATATATAGGACTAGAGTCCCAGAAGGAAGTGAATGGCATCATTAGGAAAAGCTTTGCTTTTAGTTTAGTAAGTCTAGGCCAAGACCCAAGAATCTGCCTTTCCAGCACATTCCTAGCAGATGCTAAAGTGTTGTTCAGATAGGAATTGGAAACTATGTCTCATGGCCAAATCCAATTTGCTACTGTCTCACACAAATAAAGTTTTATTGGCACAGTCTCATTTATGTATATTTTCTCTTGATGATACAACAGCAAAGTTGAGATATTTCAAGAAAGACAACACAGACTGTAAAGCCTAATATAGTCATCATTTGATCCTTTACAAAAAAAAAAAAAGGTTTTCTAACTTCTGATTTAAGGGAATAAGAAATGCTCAGGTCATAGTTACCACTCATAAGTTTATTTCTGCAAGTTTTAGAGGCTGGAAGATCATGATGCCACTACAGTCAGAGTCCGGCAAGGGCCACATCCCTCAGTGGTGGATGACAGTGAGCTATCATACATAGTCTGGCCTTTTCTTAAAAGGCACTAATGCTAATCCCATACCCAAGTGCTCTCTTCTCAGGACCTAATTACCTTCTAAAGCTCTATTCTTAGTACAGTCACACTAAGTACTGGATTTCAGTTTGCCATTCTGGAGAAGAGGGAGCAAACATTCAGCACGTAACAGAAAGTGGGGGAGGGGTGAGCAAGGAGGAGGAGTAACAGCTAAGGATGGGAGGAGATAGGGAAAGGGACAGGGGAGGAGGTGGGTCTTTAAGAGGGCTGAGTACTGTCTAAAAGCATGAGCACAGCCTGCACAACTATGGCAGGAAGTGTCTTGGCTGTACAGACTGGTGGAAGGCAGATTTGGCAAGTAGAAGCAGGTGGACAAGTTCAGGAGCTGCCTCTTTGTGCCACATGATGGTGGCTCAGTCCTGGATGAGAGCCAGACATGGAGAAAAGTGGACAAGTTGGAAACACAGACATAGAGAAATCTGCCTGCTAATAAGAGGACCCCTGGGAAGAGGGTGAGTGCCTGGGCCAGGAAGAAAGGAGCCTTCACAGGACATCAAACCTCCTTCCCCTCACTGCTACTCTCCCAGGACGTTCATCACTGTCAAAGGCTAGGGCTCTGGTGGTGACCAGCGTCCACTTGAAGGAGCGAGGAGCAAGGGATTTCCTGGGACACAGGGCTTCAGCTTCAGTTACTCTGGGCTCAACATCCATGTCTCGCTTTGGGGTAGGACACAGCCTTGGGAGGCAGCTTGAAAGAGTGAGACCACTTTCCAGAGTGTGGACTAAAGGCTCACGCCCTAACTTGGGCCACAAAAGTACACTGAGCACCACGGAGCCACATTCTCCACTAAGGGCCAACCCAGGATCCTCCAGTCCAAGTTCTATTGGCTCTCTAGACCCGACAACAGCCTCCCTGGCTAAAAGTCAAGTATGAAGTCACATGTCAGAGAGGAGGAGATTGAAGGCTGATTATCTCCAGCATGAGAGTGGAGTGAGTCTGGAAGAGGGTCATGAGTGGCAGTTAAACCCTTTGCCTGATGGCCAGCTAAGCAGGCTCTACATGGAGGTTAAACTGCACCACTGCTGCCAGGAGGGCCTACCCTGAGGCGCAGCACCCCAGGTGGCTTGGTGGGGAACCAACTCAGCTAAGCCTGAGGAGTAGGGGCACACTTATAGCACATGTACCTTAGCTGGCTATTGGTTATCACTGAGAGCTCTAAAAGGTTCCCCTTCACTGGCCTACGCTTTGTCAGAGAGAACAAAGTGTGCCCCCAAACCTGCCTGTAGAAAGTTCCCTGCAGGTCGGAAAGTGGTGTTCAGAGACTACAAGGTCAGAGTGAAGACCGAGCTGAGTCGGGGGTTAAGGGAAGAGAGATCTCAGGCCACGAGATCACAGAAAGAAAGAACTCTGGCAGGAGGACAATTGAAGAAAGACCACTAGGATTAAGTGAATCGAGCCCCACATCGCCCCACCTGTCCTCTGTGCCAGGAGATGCATGGCCCAGCTCAGGGTATACACCCAACCTGAGCTCAAATCTCAATTACTAGGCAGCTCACTGATAGGACAGACTCCCAGTCTCTCCCACATCTACAGAATTAGTCCCTCCAAGAACTACTATCCAGATTTCCTGTTTCTAAGGGTCCATTGAATGATTCTGACAAAGATCTGGGTTTGACAATGTTTCCCCAGCCAGTTTTGGTGGTTCCTGAACACACACACAACCCTTCCCCTGCCTGGGTCTTAGGAGGCAGCCCCCCTATGAGCTGAGGGGTCTCAATATGCCCATATTGCATAGTAGGGAAAATTAGGCAATTCCCCATCCCTGGAACAAAATATCCAACACCTGCACTATGGTGAACAGGATCCAAGGATGAAACGGCATAGGGGAAGGGCCTGGCAGAGGACTGCTGCTCATCCAATGGCCACCAAGAAGTGGAGAGTGAAGAGGAGCCAGGGACAAGAATACCCCCTTCCAGGTCACATCTCCAGCAACCCACTCCCCTGACCAGGCCCCCCTTCCAATGTAGACCTAAAATGCAACAGGCCCCTTCTGAGGCCAACCAGATCCTAGGGATACAGGAGAAATACAACTCCCGACTTGCTAGATGCCCGATGTAGAGTTCATGTTCCCTAAACTGAAGAATAAATTCCAAAGGACAATGCAGGTTACAAATAAGAAAGATTCAAGAGCTGAGAGATAATGCCTGAGACTAGAAGGGTCCTGGCGGATGGCTGAGGCCTTTTGTCAAGGCTACTTTATACACCAAAGTCACAATGTGGGTACAATGTGGGTCAAACTACTATCAACCTGTAGGGTTATAAGCACAGTTGCTTAGCTAGTATTGATCCAATAGAAAACCAGGTGACAGAGCAAGAGGACATGGAAAGAGCAAAGACCTTTGGGAATGGAATGGATTGGGGTGTTCTGGTCACCCTCTGGGCAACTGATGCCTACCTGAGCCTCCTGGACCAGGGCAGCACCAATTACAGTGTACCTCCGAGTCACTGCTTATCACTTCGGGTGCCATGGAGGCCCGGCCATTGCATATTTATCTTCAGTCTGGTCTTCCGGTTCTGATGCCTTTATTTTTCACTGACTGTCTTGACAGCCTCGTCCCTCTCCGTCTGTAAATTAATATCCATCTCACTTAGCTGCCTGTAAAGCCGGCTCAGCTCATTCACTCCAATCCCTTCCAGAGCCCGAACTGTCACAGACTCATGCTGAGTAACATGAGTCCTTGTGTGCAAACTTTGTCTGCACAGGGCCAGGCAGCGGGCAGCTCAGCCTCTGCGATCCACGCTGCCATCTGCCACTGCGGCACACAGCGAGTTGACTGACACCGTGTGCAGTGGATAAACGTGGCCATGATCGGTAAAGCTTTCTAGACACTGAAAACTGAAGCTCATACATTTTACATGTCACAAAATATTCTTTTGATTTTTTTTCTCCCCAACCATTTTCAAAATACAAAAAAATCGTCTTAGTTCACTGGCTATACCGAAGAAACAGGCCTCAGTCCAGGCTTGGCCTGCAGGCCATGGCACGCTGTCCCCCACACTAATCCTCCCGCGTGTCAGGCTAGCACCTCTCCACAGCAAGGAGCTGGGGAGTCTGGGGCCCTCGGGCAGTCATGGTCACAACCGCCTCACTTTGCTCTACTTTTGCCCCCTTTTTAGGCTACTTAGACCTGCCCTTTACCTCCTGGATTTGCACTCACCCCTGGGCCTAAAGAGAATCACGCTCTCTACCCCACCACCCTACCCGCTAGCCTCCTCACGAGGGCACTGACAACTCCCCTTCCCAGACAAGGAACACCTCATTGGCAAACCACGTAGAAATTCTAGATAAGGGCAAGTGTTTCTTTTCAAAGAAAATTCTATCCTCACAGCCAGTTTGCAAACTGCAGCCTAAAATTTAGAGCCACACCCAGCCCTGGGTCAGGCTGTGAAGTGTTTGCAAGTCACACTGGTCCGGTGTTTTCCTTAGACAGCAGCTTCTGCATTTTATCCTGAAGTTCTGGTGACACTGAACTCTTTTTCAGTGGATTACTTTAACTACCAGCCAGTTCTATAATCTCTATCCCTTGGGGTCAAGTTCAAAGAGAATTCCAATGTGATTAGGTAAACATATGCAAGTAGTAGATTTATGTGCTACTGTGCTTTCTTTGTGATGTTGGCATCGGAAGTAGGGAATGTGAAGCGCTCCTGTGTGCTCCATTTATTTCTTAAGAAATTAACTCATCAGTCGCCACTGTAGATGAAGGTACTTGTCGGGACATTTGAAATTCAAAGTTATGGCTCTCAGCCAAAAAAGGAGGAAAAGAGCAACCAGAAGAAGGAGATGATTAACAAGAAAGACTGGCAGTAAATCCTGGCTGTTTGTGAATGTGTGTGGTTCACAGAGACGAGGGAAGCAAGTTTCAGGTGTGTCTGTCCATCACACCTGGGAAACTGAACTGTAAATGGTACCTGGACCACTGGGCTGGAACTTCCCCGTGCAGGGAGTAAACAGAAACAGGGAAAGAGCTTTTCTCTTTTTAACGGAGTACTTGGCAATTATCTCAGCACACCCACAGCTCGGGGACCACGCAGGCTGCCGGTTACCCAGGCAGTTTGAGGCGAAATAAGTCCCCTGACAGCCTCTGGGAGCCAGATACCCTGGGGTTGGTTCACCATTGGCAAAAATGAGTCTGGGATCTGAACTCCTCTGTGGGGACCCAGAGGCCTGGTCTATGGATTCAAGTCACACCCTTTCCCCTGTATATGATCCCATGTAATCCTATATGGAAGTATCATCGTCATCCCACTTTGACATATAAGTCCCACTTTACAGTTGAGAAACTGAGGCATAGGAGGCTACTAAGGGAGAGCTAGAGCTGGAAATCAAACATCTTAGTTACTTTCTCATTGCTGGAATGAAATACCCAACACCCACAAGTGAAAGAAGGAGAGGTTTATTTTCGCTCACAGGTTGTAGAGGTTTCAGTCTGTAGTGGGCTGGCTCCAAGGTAAGGCGGCGCAGCAGAGGGACATGGCCCGAGAGAAACAGTCCATGGCAAGGTGGATAGAAGCCAATAAGCAGCAAAGCAGAAAACCTCTCTTTCTTTTTTATCCCCTCCAGGCTACAAACTCTTAGGGTGATGCCCCTGTACTCAAAGCGAGCCTTTTTATTATCCACACCCAGAACTATGCTAAACAGATTAGTGGATCACTCCAGAACCACACACCCCAAATCCCAGTATCATACCCTAGATCTAGACACCTCAAAAAAACCTACCTATGAGTGCATGAGACCTTGGGGGGGACGTAGAGGTACAAGCTGCAACATCAAGTCAGCTATCTGAACCTAATGCTTTTTTCACTGCATGAGAGTAATAGGGCCCTCAGCATGCTGAAATACTCTCATTCCTCAAACTCTAAATCAATCCTAAACAGGCTTTGAGATAAAGTCATGATTTACTGGGTATGGTAAAGCTGTTGGCTCTAGCCTTGAACATGAAAACAAGGAAGTTGTAGAGGGGTAATGTAAAATCAACTGGGGTCCCTTTCAGATCTTTGTGCTCAGACCTGCATGGGTATGTTTGGGAACCACGTGGAAATACTGCTAGCTCTGCATTTGCACAAGGGCAAATACCCACCTGGAGAAGACCCAGGCCATGGGGAAAGGGAGTATAGTGGAAGCTGTTGGCCCAGGACACAGACAGGTGATGAGGAGAAAATTTAGTGCAGTGTCTGTTGTTTGTTTTAGTTGCTTCCTCCTTTGGTCACTGTGGATTCAGGTTAGCAACTTACAGGAAGTAGAGACTGATAAGAAAAAGGTGGCTTTGTGTGTACTCATTAGCAGTCAGGTTCGGAGGCCAGGAAGACTGAGTCTAACCCTGCTCCTCCCTAATATTTGTATAGTCTTATATCTATTACTTGATTTACTTATTTGTACTCTAAGACTTTTTTTAAAAAAACATTACTTCATGAACCAAGTATGGTGGCACACACCTGTAATCCCAGCATTCAGGTAGGCTGAGGCAAGAGGATCACAAGTTCAAGCCTGGCCTAGGCACCTTTGTGACTAAGTGAGACCTATCTCAAATGTTTGACATTTGAGAAGGGAAAAAAATCTATATGTAAGATAGAAGAAATCTAGTAAAACTCCTGGAGTTAAGTGGAGTGGCATTGATCTTTTTAATGAACCTGAATCTGGGGAAGCTGATCTAGATTCAATTACCAATTTATAGGAAATACAGTAGACTGAAAAGCATGTTAAAGGATACCAAGGGGATACAACAGCCAAGTCCAGAAATCCATAGAAATCCCTGAAGGGCATACAACTTTGTTCCTTCCACAACTGAATTTCTGGAAGGTGAGATAACTACAGAATAAACAAAAATATGAAAGGCAAATCAATCTATTACAGTGTACAGACTTTTTGGAATCATATTGCAAATGCATGCTGAAATGTTTAAGATAAAATAGGGTGTTAGGGATTTGCTTTACTGTGGCTTACATCTAGATGTCCCCTCAAAGCCTCATGTACTCATACATGGGACATTGGCAATGATTGGATCGTGGGTGTGTGATATTTGATTGTGAATGTGATAACTAGATTAGTCTATTGGTTTGTTTAATATAATTCTAGGTGTAGATAATGGGAAGGCTGTGGGTAGCACCAATCAATGGGCTTATAGGTTAAATAGGGAAAAAAAGGAAAGCAGTCTCACTGCTGGCATTCTCCTGCCTGCAGGCTCTGGACTATTTCTCCTCTGTCATGCCGCCCTACCTTTGAGCCAGCCAGTTGTGGCTGGAAACCTCTGTAGACTCTGAATAAAAATAAACGCTTCCTTATTTAACTTATAGTTGTTGGGAATTTTGTCCCAGAAAGGACATGCTTCAAAATAAGGGCAAAACACCTAACTGAACACTTCTTGAAAAAGACACACAATTGGCCAGGAGATGTATCAAAAACTGTTCATCACTGATCATTAGAGAAATGCAAATTAAAACCACAATACAATATCATCTTTAACACCTAGAAAGGGGTATTATCCACAAGCCAAAAAGTAAGGTTGGTGAGATACACAGAAGAAGCCATCATGCACTGCTTAGAATGTACATTGATACAATCATGGAAAACAGTACAAATGTTCCTCAGAAAACAGAAAATACAATTAGCAAATGATCCATTCACCCCACTTCTGGGTGTAAACCGTATTTGTATTAGCCACTTTTCTGTTGCTAGGACAAAATACCCAATATACACAACTTAAAGTAGAAAAGATTTATTTGGACTCATAGTTTCAGTCCATAGTCAGCCAGCTCCAATGGCAGAAGGGCCTGGTAGAGCAAAACTGCTCACCTCATGGAAGCCAGGAAGCAAGGAACAGCTAGAGAAATGACATACTCTTCAAAAGGACGCCCACTTCCTGCAACCAGGGCCTACCTCCTAATACTCACTCAAATATGAACTCATCAATGGATTAATCCAGTGGTGGGGTTTGTGTCCTCAGTACATGACTTGTGGGGGGTGCTTTGTATTTAAGCTACCAAATATTCTGCTAGGTTTTCTCCACAAAAAATGATATCCAAAGGCACTGAAATCAGTATTCTGAGAAGATATCTTCTCTCCCTTATTCATTACAGTGTTACACACAACAGCTAAATATAGAAGTAACCTAGGTGTACATCATTGTATGAATGGACCAAGAAAATATACCCTAATATGATTCATCCTGAAAAGGGGTCAATCTCTCATTTGCAACAACATAAGTGAACCAGGGGACGTAGGGAAATAAGCCAGGAACCTAAAAGTGTTACACGTGGGATCTAAAAAGGCTGAACTCATAGAAGTAGAGAACAGAATAGTAGTTACCAGAAACTGAGGAAATTAATATCGGGGGAGAAGAAAAATGTTGACCAAAACATCCAAAATTTCATTTAGATAAGAATAAGCTTTCATGGGGGCCGGGGAGTTAGCTCAGTGGTTCCGGCACCTGTCTTGCAAGCACAAGGGCCCAGGTTCGATTCCCCGGTAATCACATAACAATACTGGGTGTGGAGACCCACACCCAGCAGCAACCAGTACCACATGCCACAGTGCCGGGCGTGGTGGCTCACGCCTGTAATCCCAGCACTCGGGAGGCAGAGGCAGGAGGATTGTGATGTGAGTTGGAGGCTGAGCTGAGGGCCAGCCTGAACCACAAAGCGAGACCCTGTCTCAAAAAAAAAAAAAAGAATAAGCTTTCATGATCTTTCATGCACAGGATGGTGACTATAATAAATAATTATGTGTTAAACATTTCAAAATTGCCAAAGGGGTAAATTTTCAATGTTTTTACCACAAAAACTGATAAATCTTTGTGGTAACAGATCTGTTAGCCTGATTTGACTATCCCATATGTTAAGTATGTGTCGAAACATCAGATTGTGTCCCAAAACTACATACTTAATATTTGTCAATTAAAAATGAAAGTTAGATAAAAAATTTAGATGTGTGATATGTGAATATTTCTGGAGGGGGTTGAAACAATGTCTCACTTTGCAGTTCAGTTTGGCCCTGAACTCACTATGTAGCCAAGGCTGGCCTTGAACTCATCACAATCCTCCAGCTTCCTCCTCCCAATGCTGGGATTACAGGCCTGAGTCACCAATATTGCCTGGCAATATTTTTAAAACATATAAATAATAGAGTAGGGAAATGATTATCACAATAATTGCCTAGGATGGGATTCCTTATATTATTCTAGGCACTTTTATATACATTTGATTTTCCATCATAAAAGGGGGAAGAGAAAGAGTAAGAGATAATACATGTTGAGACATGTAAATCATGTAGAGCAGTGACTAGCTGATAGTCTAAGTCTCCCAACCAGTAGCTACTGGAACAACACAGGTTAGTTTATGAAACTCCACAAAGCCTTCTGCACAATCCTTAGGGCCTCCTCTAACTCTGATCTTGTAGTTGAACCCTAAATATATTGGTTCCTGGAAAATCTTAGGGCTGGGGCCTCTGTGAGGGATGATGGTGTCTGCAGAGAGGACAGTACCCAGGTGCACTTGGCCGGAAATGGCTGAAAGCTAGGATGTGGGGTAGTCCATGGCATCACCTGGTGGGAGAGGTCTTGACCCTTACGTAGCATGTTCAAGTTACTGTACTTCAAGGTGCTTCCTAAATTTCCTGGCAGTTTTCTAAAGAGGTTAGAGATACTATGTGCACAACTAGGAGAAAGCTAGGTTAATTAGGATTATTGCTTGTAGGATGGATCTTCTATTTGCACAAACTAGTAAAGTCCACAAAAAGTCAGGTGGACAATGACCTACACAAAAGCAAATATTTCTTGCCCAAGCTTAGAAGGACTTTTCCTAGATACTCAACTTGGAAGTTCCCTGTGGAAAGAAAGACCCAATAGCTTCCTGTGTTTAAGGTTACATAAACCTTGGTATATTTGGCTACTTGATCCCTGAGTAAAGCTCAGGGGCCACAAAACAGAGCCCCTTCCTTTTTCTGAGCAAATATTTCCCCACTCTTCTGTGCTCAACATTTGGAGGGCATAAGAATAACTTGTTAAAACTGTATGTTCTAGGGTGTGGCTCAGTGATAGCACACTTCCTAGTATGTACAGGACCCTGAGTTCAATTTGCAGCACTGGGGGGAAGGAGGAGCTTGAGGTTTGGAGCCAGCTCCACCCGATACTCTTGTGGGGGGACCTAGGAGAACGAACCTCTTAATAAACCCCTGGACTTCCTGGATGAGAAGTTCTCTGACTAAAAGGAAAAACGATATTGCGACCCTCTCTCCTTCCCTTTCCCAATGGCTTCAAATTAGAACTTAGAAGACCACCACGCTCCTGTCCTGTGGTCACATGCTTGTTTTGTCTCTTGATGGTCCTGAAGCTTCACAGAGTGGACTTCGGAGGACACTCTGTGGCCAAGGCCAGCTGACAGTCATTTCTGTGACACCTGTGTTTAGCCCTTTTCCTATTGTTTTGACCCAGTGGTTCAGAGATCTTCACTCTAACCAGTTCCCCTCTCTTCCTGTGGATCCAAGAAGAGGGAGGGGCCTGTTGGCAGAAAGCTGACCTGGAAATGGGGTGGAGATGGCAGTTCAGCCACCCACTTCCCTGAACCCAAAACTGTGTGTAGAAAACACCAGCACAACAGAAGCCACAGCCACCACATATGCACCCCCATCATCTACCCTCACTTGTCCTGGCCAGGGCTCACGCTTTTCCTTCTCCCTCAGACCATCCCTGTAATCTTCACTCTACTCTTCGCAGACTCACAACTTCCTGACTTCCTTTCCTTCTGTCTTTTCTGTTTCTAAGAAGAGGCAGAGTCTTCCCAAAGTCCCAGTGAAAAGCACAGAATATATCCCAAAGTCCTGGCCTGCCCCCAAAGGCCCCACCCACCTCTTTCACCTCCTCACTGTCATCTGGCCACACACCTGCCACTGCCAATGGCTGGGTCCTTGCTCCTAGTGGTCCTCAGACAGGTGCACCCTCCCGCTTCACACTCTCCCCCCTCCCCAGACTGTCAAAGTGAAAAGTCGGCTCCTTCTACCTGTGTAAGACATCAGTGTCCTTCTCTCAGAGACCCAGTATTGTTTGCACACTGCTCCTCCCCCTAGATGGAAGCTTATTTCTTTTTTTAAATGGATTTCATTGGTTCACCTTATGTATACAGTATGATCACATCTACCATTGAGAACTCGTGGAGATCTGGACATGGAGAGCTCTGCCCTGAATGTACCCACTGATTCTCGGAGGAGCCTGGGCAGCCTGGCCACACTGGACAATTTGAGAAGCAGCCAAAGCAGAACTCCTGACCTAACCCCTGACCTCTTGCAGATCTCACATCTTCCACCGACACGTATAACTCCGGGGTGACAGGGACCCCATTTCTGACCCTCTCAATCCAGAGGTGATGTGTTCATTCACTCTAAGGGCTCCATTTCTACAGTGCTTCGTGAGACACGCTCTTCACTGATGTTTGTGTTGGAAGACAATTTATATCATTTGCCACAAAGTGAAGCTACATAAAAATCATCTTTTAAAATTATCTGTTCTTGGGCTGAGGATGTAGCTCAGGGGTTGAGTGCCCCTAGCAGGCATGAGGCTCTCGGTTCCAGCCCTAACACTGCAAAAACAAAAAAAAGTTTTTTCTTCTTTTCTCTACAAATGTCCTCCAGGGTATTGGCCAGCCCATCGCCTTTTGTCACTTCCTGAATTTTTCTGTCATCCCTAGTTCTGGCCTTTACTTGGATCCCTATTAGGCAAGAAGGGCATCTGTCATCTGTTGTAAGTAAAGTTTATTTCTAAGCAAAGACCATAAATTTCTTGATGAAAGAGATTGCACCAAAAAAAAAAAAAAAAAAAAAAAAGCTTGTCTTTCCCAATGGACCACTGATGAGAAGTTATCTGGATTTTTCACAAAATTCAGTCTCTGTGTCTGGCTTTGACAGATGACCACGTGTAGGTGTCCCTACTGTTAAGATCAGAAAACAGTCCGAGGCAGACTGAACAACTAGTTTAAAGTCAAACAGGTAGTACTTCAAGAATGAAAGGTAACCATTATTATTCAAATGGTAACCATTATAATTCAAAAGATTTAAACAGACATTTCACAAAAAAATTAAGTGACTAATAAGCACCTGAAAAGATGCTCAAATCACCAGTCCTTGGGGATATATAAATCAAATCCATAGTAAAATATAAAGACATGTTGGTAAGGACATGGAAAAGTGGGAACCCTCTTATATATAGCCAGTGAGAGTGTAAAAGGGTGCCACCACTTTGGAAAATAGCCTAACAGTTCCCTTAAAAGTTGGACATGGAATTGTAGTTATGTCCACACAAAGCTTATACACAAACGCTCACAGCAACCTAACCCAGAGCCAAAAAGTAGAAGCAACATCAATGTCCATCAGTTGCTAAAAGGATAAATCAAATGTAGTATATCCATAAAATAGAATGCTATGGAATAAACAAGAGGGAGGTGCTGACTCTTTTTTTTTTTTTTTTTTTTTTTTAGGTTTTTTGAAACAGGGTCTCACTTTGTGGTTCAGGCTTGCCCTGAGCTCAGCCTCAAACTCACATCACAATCCTCCTGCCTCTGCCTCCCAAGTGCTGGGATTACAGGCGTGAGCCACCACACCCGGCACTGTGGTATGTGGTACTGGTTGCTGCTGGGTGTGGGTCTCCACACCCAGTATTGTTATGTGGTTACCGGGGAATCGAACCCGGGTCCTTGCGCTTGCGAGACAGGTGCCGGAACCACTGAGCTAACTCCCCGGCCCAGGGAGGTGCTGACTCTTGCTACAGTAGAAGAAACCTTGTGAGCATTATGCTAAGTGAAAAAATGTGGCCTGTGAAGGCCATACGCTGTATGATTTCAGTGACTTGAAGTATCCAGAACAGGTAAATCCGTACAGAGGGAAAATAAATCAGCAGTTTACTAGGGCTGGGGTGGGGGGAACACAACTGCTAACAACGAGGGTGACGAAATATTCTGGAATTGCTGATGATCACTGCAAAATTGTGCGAGTATACAGAAAACGACTGAATTGTGCCCTTTAAAGTACACAACATATGTGAATTATACCTTAAAAAAAAAAAGTAACTGGTAAAAATAGATCTAAAAGTTCAACCTAAACAGTCAGCTTTCAGCACCCTGCAGCACCCACAGTGTTGAACATCGCTTGGCCCCACCGGAAATTCTGCTACTGAGTTTGGTGCCGAGGGGGAAGCTAATATTTTTTTCACCTCATTACTCTAGAAAGGAGGCCCCACACTATGACTCACCGGAACGCCCACAGCCCAGCCAGAACCTGTGTCACCAATAGCCTGGCTCAAGATGCTGGACTGTAATGACTTCTCTGTCTGTCTGTCTGTCTGTCTGTCTCTCTCTCTCTCTCTGGAAACAAAAGACTGACAACCAAGGCAAGAGAGTTAGGCAAGAAGACACGAGGGAGAGTTGAACTGATGGAAAGCAGACAGAAGTCAAGGGGAAGCGCAGCGTGGTGTGGGAGGGAAGCCAGTGCTGCAGGACAGACCCTATCTTCTTTCTGACAGTACCGCATTGCACGGCTTTGCAGCTCTGCAGACCACCAGGGCTACAGTCCCTGTCCTGGAATTCCCAGGACACATGGGAGGCTTCACGGGAACCCCAGCCCTGCACTGAAGCTTGTCTGAATGAGGTCTGTTGTTTACACCCATAACACCCAACAGATGTCTGGAGCCTGGAGCCTGGCATCCAAGTTGGATGGGCCAGCTCCCCTGGGTGTGCGGCCTCAAGGATAGATTCTTGGTGAATCATTCCTTTCAAAGAAAACAGCAGAACTCCAAAGGCATTTTCAGGAACACAACCAAGACAGCATGGGGCTGCTGCCTGAGATTCCACATGGGACCCCAAGGACCATTTCAGATAGGCCTTGCACCTGCCAGCAAAGCAGGTCTTGACCAAGGCCATGGTTACAGCTCTGCCCTGGTACTTTTTGGCTGCCTTACTTTCTTTTGTCTTCTTATTCGATACAATTTCGTTGCTGCAACCCCCCTAACTTAGCCCAATGTAGAGAGGATAAATTGAGGTGGAGTAATCAGGGTAGGCCGATGAGACGTCTCTGCAATGACCTTGAACTCATCATATTCTTCAAAGTAAGGAGAAGACATTTCATGTGTCACTTTTAAATGAGAAAGCAGGAGAAACTGTTGCTGGAAATATTTACCTTCATGTATTGTGCCGAGAGATGGGGGAGATTTGTCGGCTTTGATCTCCACTTGTTTAATTACTGGGAAATGAAGTGCACTGAGCCAACAGGATCAGCAAGTCTCACACTAGCTGCAAAGTTTGCAGCAGGGGACCCAGAAGCCCAGCCTTTCATTTCCCCAGATCAAATCTGAGCCAGTGTAGGATAGAAGAGGCATCCAGATAAGATGGTGGGGCCCTGGCTGGGGAGACCCTGGAACCAGCCTCTTTCCCATCCCACCCCAAGAAAAGTCCTGCACCACACTCCAGCCCAGGCCAGCCCCATGGCCCTGTGTTCTGACACTGTCCTCAGTGCTGGCCTGGGCCCTTCCAGCAATGGGTTGGTCCTTTCCTGAGCCTCAAACACACATACATACAGCCCAAGCAGGCAGGATGATGCCGGGTCTCCCCTGAGGGCAAACTGCCTCTGATGAGGAGACTAGGGTTGGACCTCCCAGTTGCACAGGGGCTGAGTGGTAACCATTGAAATAGGGGAGGGCAAAACCAGAGGAAGGACTCTGGGTCCTGACTCAGCCCTCCTTAATTCAGGGTAACTCCCTTCCGCTCCTTTCTGAAGTCAGAGTGTTGAGTTAAACAGAACCTTAAAAACACCCCCCCACACACACACCTTAGCACCATCTCTCTTCAAGGTCCTGTTCATTGAACCTCCTTTGTAACAAGAACTGTGCTACCCCATGAAGAAGACATATGGTGTAATGACAATGACAATAACAATGACAATGATCCTAATGATAAAGATGATGATGATGATAACCAAGATTCTTGAGCATGCACTCTATGCCAAGTTCTATACAAAGATGTAGTCATTTAATTTTAACAAGTCTATGGGTCACTATTACCCCATTTGACAGATGAGAAAAACTGAAGCCAGAGGGGTTAAGTAAATTATCCAAGTTTACACAGCTGTTAAGTGGCAAAGACATGATGTTCAGATATTAAACTTCCCAATTCCAGCCCAAGAAACAAGACTGATCTGTATAAAAACATAACAACAATAAAGCATACATCATATGGCAGTGGTGGCAAACCTATGACATGTGTGCTGCCATGGGCCATTTGTATCACTGGAAGCTCTGTTATTGTGCTTTTCTTTTAAGACAAAAGATTGTTTTTCTAAACTAAAACCTCAGGATTCAGGTTTAGCTGCCGTGTTGGCACTTTGTAATACATAAGTGGGCTCTGGGTTACACTTTGAGCACTTAGTCTCTACAAGATTTGCCAACACTAACACAGACTTAAATTGTGCAGTACCAATGTTAAACTCTAGAAAATCACATGGAACGATACCAGCTCACTGCCTGTCTTTGTAAAGCTATCCTGGCACACAGCCACACCCATTTGCACTGTCTAGGACTGCTGCTTTCACTTAATTGTATAGGCAGTTAAGTAGCTATGACGGAGACCAGATAACCCATAAAGCCTAAGATACCTACCATCTAACCTGCTCAAGTTTTCCAATCTCAGATCTTTTGATATCCAACTGGACAAGGCTTGCCCAGAATTGATGGAGTTCCTGAGACGCTAGATTTCACATTATCAGAGTGTAAAGTACTGGGGAAACTAGGGAGAGTAAACTATGCCCACTTTAAGGAGAGCAAGAGCCTGGGAGCTGCAGGGGTGATGGAGGTGGCCTTGCCAATGTGCAGGGCTCGGCTGTCTGAGGCTTCGCCAACAGGGCGAGATGTGTCCTCTGGAGCAGATGCCAGCAAAAGGCAGAAGTGGAAACAACCAACTAAACACTCCACACAAGGGACACTCGCATGGAATCAGTGACAGGAAAAATGTGAAAGGTACGTGTGCATTCACTGACTACAGGAGGGCCATGACATGAAGGACCCCAAGTTTACATATGTGGTTTTCAAAACAGCATGTTTTAGTTCTTCTCTCTTGATCTCTTGACTTCGGGTTCTCCTGTGTAACTTGCTGTGGCCAATACGATATTGGCAGATTTGACTCCAACAGAGGTTTTCTTTTTTAGGTTTGTTGAGACAGGGTCTCACTTTGCAGTTCAGGCGGGCACTGAGCTCAGCCTCAAACTCACATCACAGCAATCCTCCTGCCTCTGCCTCCCAAGTGCTGGGACTACAGGCGTGAGCCACCACGCCCATCACTGTGGTATGTGGTACTGGTTGCTGCTAGGTGTGAGTCTCCACGCCCAGTATTGTATGTGGTTACCGGGGTTTGAACCTGGGTCCTTGCACTTGCAAGACAGGCGCCGGAACCACTGAGCTAAATCCTCGGCCCCCAATGGAGGTTTTCAAAGCCCTTGCACATTTCTTCTTCTCTTCTACTTTTTTTTTTTTTTTTAAGACAGGGTCTCACTTTGTAGTTCAGGCTGGCCCTGAACTCACTGTGTAGCCCAGACCAGCCTTGAACTCACAGCAATCTCCCTGCCTCTGCCTCCTGAGTGCTGGAATTATAGGCGTGAGCCACCATGCTGGCACTGTGGTATATGGTTACCAGGGGTTGAACACAGGACCTTGTGCCTGCCAGGTAGGCACTGGAACCACTGAACTAAATCTCCAGCTCTCGCTCTTCTACTTTTCACCTGAGAACCTATGTAGAGAGTCAAGCAAAGCCAGGCCACCACAATTGTTCCAGGTAAGTCCATCAGAGGTCACCCACCTTGCAGCTGACCAAGGGTATGCAAGTGAGCCCAGCGCAGCCCAGCTGAACCTGGGCTAGACCGCCAACTACAGACTGTTTTCAGCTCTCTGGTGGGGGCTGTTTGTTACATGGCATTAACTTGTAACCAGGTAACAGACACTATCTAATCCTTTTTTGAAAACATCCTATGGGGCTGTTCAGTTAAACATGTAAAGAAGTGTAAATAAAGACTTCCCTTACAATGTTGCTTATAATAGTTTTTAAAATGTTGACATCTAAGTGTTCAGTAGTGGAGATTATTTTAAAAATAAAGTCCATATAACAAAACTATAGCCATTTTAAAAGGTAATAATCATCTTTTTTTAGTACGGGGGATTGAACACAGGACCTTGCCCTTGCCAGGCAGGTGCAGTGCCATTGAGATAAATCCCCAGTCTGGTTATCAATATTTATCTGAAAAGATATTCACTTCATGTTAAATTTTTTAATAGAATAAAAAACAATATTAAGGTATAATTTCTTTGTCAGATTTGAATGGGGGCAAACATTAGAACCAGTTACTTTGTAATCATTGGATAATTTATTTATCCTTTCCTATGTACTTTGAATTGTTTAACTGTATAGGTGCTATCATTACAGGGAAAAAAAAAGAAATATTACCAAGGAAACATTTCTTTCTATATGAAAACATGACTCTGCACCTCCCTCCCTCCCTCTTGCCCAGTTCTCCGCTCCTCACTCCTGGAATGGAATCTGACCTTGACATTGCTTCTCCCCCTGGCTCAGGAGACCGAACCGCATAATGGGGGCAACGCCAAACCCCAAGGAGGCCGTGTGCACGGAGGTCAGGGAAGACGTCTTCCTTCCCACCTGTCTGCCAACGGGATGAGGAAATTACCCACGAAAACAACTCCAACTATGTTTTTTTTAAAAATCTTTCCACCCAAGTCACAATATTTTTAGAGTGAGATTTACTTTATAATATTTTAATAACTACAGCATTGTGGCTGGAAGTCCTTTGTAGCTGGTCTCAGGGGGCTTCCTGGGACGTTGCACTTAATGAGGTTTATAATTCAATATAACTACATCTGCATCTTTAATTATGCCTAACATTTAATCTTCATTGCTCCACTTGAATTGGAAGAGCTAAAATTAGGCCTGCTGTAGTTTAATCTGATAATAAACATCCATGACATTTAGAGCAAAAATGTACTCATTTCATTAGAGTGGCCGACACATTTACCATTTGCCTGAACTGAACAAATACTCTCAACAGCCTCCCAACTAAAACAGAAAACATTATTTTAAACAATCTGCCCATGGACTTCTGGACCTCCAGAGCAGACGAGGAGCTGATAGGTTAGGATCCAACATCACCATTTTACAAATGAGAGTACTGCCTTCCCCTTGGAAGCTAAGTCATTCACCCAAAGTCATGTAGCAAGTTAGCAGACAGAAACGTAACAGAAGATAAGACTCAAGATTCTTAGATTGGCCAGTGGTGTATCTGCCATCCCTCCACTGCCACTCTGGTGTACACGGCGACCTTAGCTCATCGCTTTTGGCAGGCCACTCATCCACCGACAACACTACCTCTCCCACTTTTTATAGACTCCAGAGCAGATGTCAATCAACTATCTATACTTAGCCTCAAACTAGTAACAAAATACAATAGGAAAGAAAAAATATAGAGAAGACACACTTGCATTAAAAATAAGATGGGCATCTCTGTGGGCCCAAACCAAGAAAGAACAGACCACTAAATGGACACTGCTTTGCACCTATTTGGCTGCAGATCCAGGAAGAAGCAGAGATGGCAAAGGGTTCACTCTCAGAGATGCTGTGAACCAGTGTCCATTTGTGACAGGGGATGGGACTCAGGCTCACTGATGTAGCTGGGCTGCAGGTGGGGTAGGATCTGCCTCTGATCACCTTTCCATGCTCAGAGGAAGCGGG
This sequence comes from Petromus typicus, assembly GCA_004026965.1. Taxonomy (NCBI): domain Eukaryota; kingdom Metazoa; phylum Chordata; class Mammalia; order Rodentia; family Petromuridae; genus Petromus; species Petromus typicus. The sequence goes on from PVIR01000985.1 coordinate 61,681, forward strand.
CAGATAACTCCAGGAACATATGGGCCAACCTTCCTACTGGATTGGCGGTAGGGACTGTGATCTCCTCACTGTCCAGGCACCAGCGATTTGCCCCTTTACAGAAGCCCTGCTCTTGAACTGGGCCTCCACATCCTGGCAACTGTAACTGATGCAGCGGTACAGCTGGGCCTCGGTTCACAAGCTTAATTCTTAATTCCCATGATCAAATTTCCCCATAAATCAGCATTGAATGCAATATTGATTCAGTTCTTGTCCACTTCAGTTTGCAACCAGAACTATGGAAAGAATTAAGTTTGTGAACCGAGGCACCACTGAGGGAAGGAGGGAGGGGGGAAAGGAAAGGAAGGAAGGGAGGAAGAAAGACAGAGTTTTTAAAAAGTAAAAGATAGGGTTGTGGATGTAGTTCAGTGATAGGATATACTTGCATAGCACACATGAGGCCCTCGGCTCCCTCCCCAGCCCTGAACGAATGAATGAATGAACGCAATATGGAAGAAAACATATACAACTCAAAAAAAGGCAGAAAAATTCTACAAGTGTTTTCTACCTCTGAAAACATATACATTCGGTTAGATGAGAGCCTCAGAGTAAAGGAGAGAGGATTCCAGAAACAAACTGAACTCCAAAATAACCCCATTTCGGATCCAAAAACCAAATGAGAAAAAGCAAGGAACAAAATAAACACAGCTGAAAATCAAGTCCCTGGCACATAAAAAAGCTTTGCATTCATTTAAAAAACTACAAAGGAAGCACACGCAGCCCTAAAATGAAGTTAACACTATAGGTAGCAGAAAGGGTAGAAAAAATCCTATGATTTTGATGACCTCAGGAAGCTCAGTGTCACTTCCCTGCAGCTCTTCCTACCTGTCGATGCCTGCTCAGGTGAGGCCATAAAAGTTCCTTAAGCACTAAGCCAGTGAGTTGGCTTATTTGTTAATTGCAGAAAACAGAGTTATACCTGAACAGCAAGCAGCCTCTCTCCCCTGGGTCAGATCTGCCCAGACAGCCAGCACCCTGTAAGTTCCACTGAGCTCCAAGAAGCTAATAATACCTATCTCACCATCCCCCCTTCCTCAAATGGCAGTTTGCTGCTTTATTACATCAAACCCTTTGAGGTTTTCAACTTGGAAGGGAGGCTGTTGGATGCTCTGTGAGTCATCCTGGGAAGGAGCAGCCCCAGCGCTGAGGCAGAATGCAAAGGAGTCTGAGCCCTCGTCCCCCGCCCCCACAAAGGCCAGCTTCCCCCTGGAATCCATGCACAAGCAATTTATTTCTAACTGCACCAGCAGGTTCCAATCCTGTTGCTTGCTGCTTCTGGTTATTCACTTGGAATCCTAGCCCGTAGGAAGTCGAAATTAGCCTCATCCTACCAGCAGGAAATAGAAATACACAGGCAGTCCCGGGGCTTCAGGGAGACAAGAATCCAGCGTTTCACTTCACTCTCTCTGAGCACCAGAACTCAGGGTTACGTGGGTCTCTGATGATACTGTCATATGAAGTTGTGCAAGCTGGGGGCTGCGGTGTCCTGGAGCTCCTGTAAAAGACAGCAGCAGAAGTGTGCCAGAGGAGGGACAAGGGACAGTCAGCTGGGGAAGTCAGCACATCCCCACAAATTGTCTCTTCACTTGAGCTGGCAAGGGGCAGCTAGGAGAGATAGGGTGTTAATGACCCTAAGCCATGCCTGCCAACATGTTTTAATCCTGTTTGTCCTTTATACTTTACGAAGTTTTGACATCCCAGGGCCTGGGTAAGGCTGGAGAGTCCTGGGAATATTATACAACCTGCCTACAATCATATCTTCCATATACAAGCTGACCCGTCCAAAGCTTACATCCCCAACACCTCCTTTATTAATTCTCACCCACCAAGCCAATATTTCCCCCGCCCTAAGTTACCCCACGGCCAGGTACCAAACAACTGGAGACCATCTCTCTAACCCAGAGCCCCCACAACATTTTAAAAGTATATAAACCTAAACTTGCTCCAGTTTTTCCCCTACCTGCCCCATCCCTTCCAACAGACACCCCAGGACTGGATGGGTCCCTTCTCTCCTCACCCTGCCTGCTCCCTGGCTTAGTTGCTTTCCATGTGACACTCGTGGTCACAGTGCCCTTTGTAATAAGCTGTTCTTTCAAAGTAGTTGTCTCTGTGCCTGTCACCTAACTACACTTCTTTAGGACAAAGTTGCTGGAGCATTTTTGAAAGACACAACCACCAATAACTTATTATGAGCATCCACAGACACAACACCGACTATACTAAGGGAGGGACCACTGGCTCCATTCTGTACGTGAGGAAAGAAAAATCCAGAAGACAGTAACTCACTGATGCCGGTTGACAGGAAGTAATGATCAGGACCTGAAGCAGACTTTTGTTCATGGAGCTATGAGACATTGTCAAGATCTTGGTGTGGTGAGACTCCTGGGGACTGTTGATCACAACTAAAATACGTTTTATTGGAACAGGGAAACACATTAGGCTTAGCTATTGGAAATTAAACATGGATATGCAAAAGTGATACCAGAGGAAATGGACAAAATAACTAGAAGGAGCCTACCAGTATTATGGCATAGAATGCCTTGAGCCTGTGTGTACATCTGCACTATGCCAGGTAGAGGGGAGCCCAGCTGGCATGCAGATGATGGGGGCAGAGCCCAGCCGAGACTGAACCTCCACTGTCTCTCCTGGGCATCCCAGAAACAGGACACAATGCTCCCAGCATATGGATGATACAGTGAGGAAAGCCACAGGCAAGAAATAAATGGTAATTAGGGGAGGAGCTACGCGTGGTCTTGGCCACCAGTGCCTGGCCTGTGGTCCACAGCATCATCATTACCTGAGAGCTGGTTAGCAATGCAGTCCAGACCAACTGAATCTGCACCTGACAAGCTCCCTGGGTTACACAGATACATGTTACAGTGGAGGAAGTGCACAGGCCCACACCTGAGAGTCGGAGAGGAAGCAGGGAGACCTAGGAATGTCTGGGATATGGATAACAGAGAGTCTGACAGAAATGGACTAAGGTATAATTTTTTTTTTTTTTTTTTTTTTTAGGTTTTTTGAGACAGGGTCTCGCTTTGTGGTTCAGGCTGGCCCTGAGCTCAGCCTCAAACTCACATCACAGCAATCCTCCTGCCTCTGCCTCCCAAGTGCTGGGATTATAGGCGTGAGCCACCACGCCCGGCACTGTGGTATGTAGTACTGACTGCTGCTGGGCGTGAGTTTCCACACCCAGTATTGTATGTGGTTGCTGGGAAATTGAACCCTGGCCCTTGTGCTTGCAAGACAGGCACTGGAACCACTGAGATAAATCCCCAGCCCAAGACTAAGGTATAAATTGAAGGATGGGTACTGAGACTGCCTGCTCATTACTTCTTGGGCACCACAGACCTGATAGAGCGCCCATTTCTTTGGTCATAGTTAGTTATCAGGGAGCTGCCAATTTGGGCTAAGTCATTCTTTGTCTGGGAGACTTCCCTGTGCCCTATAGGATGTTTAACAGTAGCCCTCATGTCTCCCCACTAGATGCCAAGCATTTTCCAATTCTTTCCATCCTCTCCCTGTTGTGATGACCAATGTTGTCTTCAGATGTTGCTAAATGTCCCAGGGTTAGGGTAGGGAAGGGGTACATGTGTAAAACCTCCCCCACAAGAACCAGTGAGTTAGAGTAATTTCATGATTTATGTTACTTCACCTGCTCTACATAGGACCATCCGTACATGGAAGGAAACCCCAGGATAGGGAGATGGTAGAGTTGGCTGTAATGGTCAAGATATGAATTTGCTGATGTAATTATACTCCAGCTTTCTTTTGCCACCCAAGAGAGAGAAGTTGCCAAAGGGAATGAAGGCAGATCATTGTTTTTTTTTTTATCTTTCTTTTTTCTTTTTTTTTGAGACATGGCCACACTTTATAGTTCAAACTGGCCCTGAATTCACCATGTAGCCCAGGCCAGCCTCAAACTCACAGCGATCCTCCTGCCTCTGCCTCCCAGAGTGCTGGAATTATAGGCATGAACCACCACACCGGGCACTGTGGTATATGGTACGGATTGCGGTGGGTGTGGAGCTACCACACCTAGCATTGTTGGAAGTGGTTATCAGGGATCAACTAGGAACCATGCATATGCAAAGCAGGCGCAGGAACCACTGAGCTAAATACCCAGCCCGTGTCAACAGTATTTTAGAGGGAAGCCAGGATAACAAGTGATCTGCTGATCTCTAAGTCCATGTGACTTCCTTCCTACCTTGTTGCCTGAAGTTAGGAATTGTGGAAAGGGCTCTGGACCATGAGCACTGAGACATGGGTGCTAATCAGCTTGGTCCCTATTGGCTATTCTCCTGTGGGTGAGTCAATTTCCCTCCACGGACTTCCTTTTCCTGTTCTATGTCATTCTGTGATGATCTTCGAAACGATAAAAGTTGTATTCCTAACTAAAAGATGAAATCCTAACCAGCAAAGAAATTTAGACAAGACAGATATTGTTGACCAGCTCTGACCGAGGCTCAAAAGGGACAAGGCCAGAGGAGGACCAAGGCACCAGGACCAAAATGCCACCAACCTGAGTAGGAAATGGGTATGGGAGTGAGTTCTGGGCAAAGCATCTGCGACAGGGTGATGTGGATCAACAGCTGCTCCAGACCCTTCCAGACTGGGAATTCTGTGACCTTGAGGCTGTTGACGCCACCCTTCCACTAGGGGGCACTCACAGGGAGGATGCTGAGTCTCAGTAACCAAACCTTCCCTAGGCCTTGGATTCTCTTCAAATTATTTACTAGAAATTAAATAAAACTGAGTCGCTACTAGGCTTGTCTTGGCACAGAGCCACAGCGGAAGAAACCCAAATCCAACTCCTTAAAGCTTTAGAAGAAGCATCTCCTTACTAAAGGGAAATAGCCAAAGGGAAGCTAGGCCACACAACACATCCCAACGCTGTCTAAACTTAATTCACATTCTCTCCCTCCCCCAGCCTCCCATCTGCCATGGCCACGCTGGCCTTGCCATTAGTTATCTCTACTTCCTGTGCCCTTCCCAAGTAGAGAGGCCTGTTTTATGTGCAGCCTCTGGCTTGCTTCCAGCTTCTCTCTTTCTCTTCCCCAGTACGTACCCTGAATAGCATCACAGAATCCCAGTCATTGGTTCTTTCTGCTAAGAACAGATCTGGCTGTATGAAACAGAAAACTAAAATTATCAGTGCTTCAAATACACAAGGTCTCACATATCAGAATTCTAGAAGTCATCAATCCAGGGCTAGTCTGGAAGTTCCAATATACCTCCCACTCTCCCTTCTGCTGTGTCCAGGAAGGGTCTTGGTTGTTGGATATAGAATGAGTGTCGTAGCATCAGTCATTATCAGGCATCCAGCTTCAGAAAGGAGAATGAGGGCTTAGATGAACAACATCCACCGTTAGGGACACTTCCTAGAGTTTTGTGAGGAGTTACGATGATGTACAAAGACTTTTGATCCTCCAGCAACACTAAGAAAATCTGCCAAAATTAAAACAATGCTTTTCTATCAGTTCTATCAGTCTAACAAAGAGTAAAAGATCCAGGAAATCCTCAATTAACTGCCTCCTGGAAGGAAATGGACCCCTCATAGGTGAGCTGCCCTGGCTGAGGGGTGAGAAGCCAGTCTAGGTGCATGTGGAGCACCCTGAGGAAAAGAGCAGTCCAGGAGGAGCAGGAAGAAGCCTAGACTTAGTGACTGTGTGTTTGTCAGTGTGGATGAGAGACGCATTACTGCCATCCATGGTACAGAACTAACATTTCTCATGAGTTTGAGCTAACACCACACAGGGAGCTGGGGGAAGAGCCCACACTAACTGGTGTCACTGTAGCCAGTGTCCAGCTGGAAGTTACTAGACCGGGGCAGAAAGGAAGCTCAGTGTGGATAAAGGCAAGGACAAACGGGGAGCACAAGGCTGAGTGGTGACATATAAGGACAAGTGAATGCCACAAAACAAACTGGAACCCCTGTCACTCGTTCTTTCCAAGTGTACTGCTGTGGGTGAGCCACAGGGGGAGCCAGCACCCTTTGCCTTAGGGATGCAGAAGCCCTTGACAACACAGCTGGACAGCCCGAAGGGGATCTCACAGGAGCTGGAAGGGCCAGGGCTCAGGCGCTGCCCACAGCAACTCGGATTCCTGGAGCACTCAGTGTCCTTCAGATGTGAAACAATGTAGCTGCGGCTTCACCTCTATCTTCCAGATCTGGTACAAATTGTCTCTTGTGGCCTAAACTAACCCAGAATATGCTTAGGAAAAGAAATTCTAGCTCAAGTTCAGACAAACTGATGACCATAAAGCTACCACAGAGTGTGTGTGATAGCAGGATGAGGTGGGATGTAGAAAAGCCCCAAATACAAAAATAAATTACTCAGACCAACAATAGTCTTCTTTGCCAAAAATTGTGCTAAGGGAGTCATGAAGGAAGAGGAGACAGATCACTTAACTCTGCTCAGCTTTAGGGTGATTGTGTTTAGGAGCCATGAGGAGTTGAATGCAAAGGGAACCCAAAAAGTATTTGAAAGTGAAATCCAACTTCCTCCCACTCAGATCTTTACCAGATAAGGACATAGGGTTGAGATGAACTAGTCAAAAATAAACTCCATCCAATTAAGACTGCAGCCCAATCAGATTCTAGGAATAATCTGCACAATCAGCCCCTCATCCTGTCTGCAAGGCAGAAGACTTTCTCTGGAAAATGAGCATAACAAAATTTAAACCAATCAAAACAACACGAGACACGCAAGCAAGTAAGAATCAGTAACCAAAAGTCAGGAAAACCAATAGTCAACACAAGCAGATCCACAGATGACCTAATTCTTGGAATTGCTGAACAAGAAATTTAACTCAATGCTGTAAGTATTTTATATACATTACAACAAAAGACAGAGATGTTGACTAAATAGATATTTCATTCCAACATGAAAACAGAAATAAGTTAAAATTTTAAAAAGATTTAAAAAGAAATTCTAGATTTGAAAAATCGTGGTCACATGCACAGTTCCCAAGTATAACTGCTCAATTTATAGTACTTCAATTTCACAATGGTACTAAAGCAAACCCATATGACCATTCTGTTTTTTTATTTTCAGTGCTGTATTTCAGTAAGTTATTTGAGATGGCCCATACTTTATTATAAAATAGACTTCATGTTAGATGCTTTTTTCCCCCCAACTATACAAGTATTCTGAGTACATGTAAGGGAGACTAGACTAAGCTATGATATTCTGGTGAGTCAGGAATAGTAAACCTATTTTGGCTTGTGATACTTTCAATTTATCAGTACACAACCCTTTCATAAGTTGAGGAGCATCTGTACTGTATAACATTTATAACATGTAAAAGTAAAATATGATAGCAACAGCCCAAAATATGGAAAGATATAGTTTCTTATACTATTCATGAATTTAAGACCAATATGAGATAAAGATAGGTAGACCTAATGCCTGGAAAAACCATTATGAAAATATTGAGACATAACTAAAAGCCCTGTAAAATACACAAAATAAAATCAGAAATATACTTTCTTAAACCAAAGAAGACACAGAAGCCAAAGAAACTGTTAACTTACATCTCATCCAAATAAAACATTCACTCTTCAGGAAAACACAAGTGAACCACAGGCTGGAAGATAACATATATAAAATACACAACCAACAAGGATTTATATCCAGAATATATAAAGAAGGTACAAATTATTCAGAAGGTAAAAATCCAATAAAAAAGAAAAAGGCAAAATTTTGAATGAACATTCACAAACACAATATATGGATGACAAATAGCTCATAAAAGTATATGCAGTGTTATTGGCCAAAAAAAAATGTATGTTAGCCCCACAGTAATACATATACTAGAATGGATAAAAAAAAAATGACTACCAATAATAAATGTTGATGAGAATATGGGGCAATTAGAAGTCTCATACACTGATAGTAGAACGTAGTATAGAAGTTTCTTATACACAGTCATAAAAATTTTATTCATAATAAATCCAAACCGGAACCAACCCATCCTTGATGCCATTCATTAGCCAATAGATGAATAAACACATTGTAACACTTCCCTATAGTAAAATGTTACCTACACAAAGAAATGTTACCTATAAAAATAAAAACATTACTGATATACAAAATTAAGTGGATAGAACTCAAAAACAATAATGATAAATGGATAAGCAGCCAGATATTCTATTTATGAGAAATTCTGCAAAAGGAAAGACTATAATGACAAAAACAGATCATTTGCTGGTTCAGACCAGGAACCAAAAAGAAAGATGAAGACTTACTTGCTACAAAGAGTCACTTAGGGAATCTTCAGAAATAAATGATGAACCCTGTCCATGGTGGTGGTTAAACAGACATGGAATCTGTGAAAACTCTGGATTCTATACCTAGAAATGTATCTTCTTACATGTAAACATGTCTTAATAAAAAAGATTTTTGAAAACTTCAAGTAGCCCAATTTTACAATGGGCAAACACTTAGACACCTCATGTAAGAATACGAAAGGCAATAAGTACATGAAAATGTTGAACATCATTAGTCAATACAGAAATGGAAATAAAAACTGTAATATATACCAATAAGATCCCACTATACACTCACTGGAGTACTTAAAATTAGAAAGACCAATAATTTTAAATGCCAATAAAGACAGGAAGCAACTGGAACTCTTGCATGTGTGTAAAACAGGACAACCACTTAGGAAAACTCTTTCACAATATCTTATTAAATTAAATGCACTGCTACCCACCAATTCAGCAATCCCATTTCTAAGAGAATGAAAATACTCCAAAATGAATAGAAATATCACGTACTACAAACTTAAAATATATGGAGTTGTAACTCAGTAGTCAGAATCCCAGCTTAGTAGGCCTGAGCAAAATCCTCAGCATGCACATCGATTTTAAAAACTTCATCTGTTCTGAACATGAGCACCTTTCTTGTTACTATTCCCTAAATAAGAGTATAACAACTATTGTCCAGCATTACATTGTACTAGGCATTATAAGTCAGTAGATTATTTACAGGACTAAGGAAGATGTATATAAGCTATGCACACACCACACCATTTCATAGAAAGGACACGGGCTTCTCTGGGGTGGGAAGGCATTCCAGAACACCATCCACCAGTGGATACTGAGGGACAAATGGACTTCCATGTTTTAAAAATATGAAAGAAAAGAAAACAAAGAAGTTGAACATACTACCTCTTGGATCTCATGAGCAGAGTGCGGTCACATAGCCAGAAGAGACTGTGAAACACAGTCTTTATTCCAAGTGGTTTGTGCTCATTTAAAATTTGGAGGTACGTTATTGGAGACTCAGAAGAGACTTGAAGTGGAGAGCAAATGAGCAGTCTATGCCACTGGCCACAAGTCTGTGATCCACATTTTGAGAGAGACGGGCTCAAGGAAGATGTCAAACACTTACCGCGCAACAACTTCTCATTCTCAATGGCAGCCTCACCTCTGTAATTTTCAGCGCTGGCTTTTCCACAAGATAATCAGGGAAGGTTGTTTGCTCAGTGACCAGAAGGACGTGTTAAGGGCACAGGGGGTGACAAGCAGACGGGAGCACAAAAGACGGAGGTTACCTGGGCTGGGAAGGAAATGAAACAGCTTTGGGAGTGTGAATGAGAAGGAAAACCTGCTCGGGACACCCAGAATGTGTGACATCTGTCACCCTCCAAGCAGAGGAAGCCACCTCTTTTGTGTTTAAAACTCACCTTGGCTCCCGTTGCAGCCTCACAGGCTGCCTGGACTCAGCCTGTAACGAGAGAGGCAGCATTTGAGCCCCCAGAAGTCCTTCATCCTGCAAAGATGCCCCTGGGAATGTCTGTGCTTCTTCTCAATAGAGAATCTTATGTTGGCAGTGCCACAGCACCAGACTTTTCCTGCAGAGCCTCATTCCCTAGGATGGGCTTAGAGAAGGATGTGACTTTACTTCGCATGGGGACTGTGCAGGGTGGATGTCACTGCAACCAGTAATCCTGTTCCTTGGGCTCTTGAAGTCTGCCTCACCATCAGTCAGACAACAAGCTCGTATTGAGCTCTTGCTTTGTCTGGCTCTGGCCTCAAAACTGGGAATGCAGACAAACCACAAAAGTGCAGCCTAGCAGGGGTTAACCTCCTGTTCCTAGCCCATCTTCTGGCACTAATGTCAGCCAGTACCATGCCTAAGAAGCCCAGGCTCAAGTGCTTGAGGAATGAGCCCTGTCTGTGTCCCCAGCCACTCCCTCTCCCATTCCTTCCCACTGGCCCTGCTACCAGCCTGCTCCCGCTCAAGCCAGACACAACCTGTTTCCCACTATAGACAGATGAGAGATGAGCAGGGTCTGCTTCATGAAATTGGCCCATGGGCTGCCTCCGAGATCTGGCTGCAAGGAGAATGGACTGCAAATTGCATGGCCATTATCTTTGCTGACAACCCCCTCCCCATCTTTTTACTATAATGAATTGCACAGAGAGCTCAGCTGTCATGAAAGCTTTTGAATTCCAGCCCTCCTGTCCTCCTGGACATCCTTAGAGGTTATCTCAGCAAGGCAGGTGGAAGAGGAAAGAGAAAAGCTTAACCCTATAAGAATAATTATGATGTATTATTAGCAACTGATGGCAATCTCATGCAGGATTTTCAATATAGACGCTACTGACTGTAATTTTTCTCTGTCATATGTGCACATACAAAAGGGCTACATTTAATGACTCTGAAGTTCAGAGCAGTTTTTCAAACTAAATTTAGGTCCTCAGAAGCAGTGACTAAATACAGAGTGCTTTAATAAAACAGAGATATGGTTTGAATATTGAAGACACTTTCCAGGATTGAGGGGAATGTTATGATCAGTGTGTCTGCCTGGAAAGACCACTGGTTGGTGTGGAGTTTGTGTGGCCAACACGTACAGAAATGAGGATGGTGCAACCACATTTGCCTCGGGATGTAACGTGCAGACACAAGGTGCATCTTCCCCATTTCTCTGTCTCTACCTCCTGGCACAATGCTGGGCACAAGGAGAGATTTGATAAATGCTCTCTGGCTGCACAGAAGAGCGTGTGGATGAGTGGATCGCTTGATTGATCGATGGATGTACACGGACACACCTGCTTTATTTTAATGCTCCGAGAAACCAACCTTGTTAGATGCTGAAAGCTGAGGCTATAAACTCAAAGCACGCACTGTGAATGCCTGGAATATGTTTAGCTTGATTAAAAAGAATCACTAACTGCATCTGTAAATTAGTCTTTTATGCCTGTATTCAGGTCAGATATGGAATGTAAAAAAAATGGAAACCTCTTGGGCTGGAAATGTATCTCCACGTAGAATTCTTGCTCAGCATGTTTGAGTGTCTGGGTTCAATTCTAGCAATACAAAAAGACAGAAGAAAAAGAGGGAAGGAGGAAAATAGGGAGGAAGAAGAGGGAGATGAAGTAGTGGGAGGGAGGGGGACGAGGAAGAGAGGAAAGGAGAGCAGACCCCTGGGACAAGAGCTGAGGTCCAGGGCGGTTGTATGGAGGTGACCCCATTGGGTTCAAGTGAGGAAGCAGGAAAAGTGAGGTAGAAAAGGAGGAGAAACGGTCATGTGTGCAGTAGTGATAAGTAGGTTCCTGCTGTGGGAAAAATGCGCTCAATCTCACTGGGGTTCCTCTAGGACATGAGGCGAGGGAAGGAGCCTCGGTATGTCCTGCCAGACAGAAAGCTGGACTTACCAAAAACTCCCATGCTCTGTTGGCTGAAAGCTGCCTAGGACATTAACACCCTCACCCTAAAAACTGACCCTGTATTTAGCAATTCAGAAACTGTAAAAAGCTCTCATCAAAGAGCAAGATTGGTGCGGGCACCTCTGGGAAGAGGCTGGGCATTGCCTCTGACAGCTGTGGGTGGAACTGGGCAGACTGATACTGTGGAATAGTACAGGTGGCGGGCCAACGGCATCTTAATGGTAATGGGTTGAATACAGGAAGGAGATACTCAGGACAACCATAGGAGGCCCAGGGAGTCTGAGCATGCTGGCTTCCCTGAGTGACTCCCTAAACAAACAGATTGACCACATGGGTCACCATCACAGACCTTGGACCTTGGAGGCCACTACTGGCCTCCACTAATAGCTGGTGCTATTATCACCATGACCATCTTTCCACAGTCAGGAGGCTACAGAACACACCCTACAGTGTAGCCACCAAAAACTCCCCATCTACACAGCTTCACCTACCCTTAAAAGTCAGTCTGAAGGGGAAGGGAGATGGCTTCTCCCATGATTCCCCTTCCTAGATTTTGGCTGCTGCATCTGACAGAACCTAACTCATGTCCAGGGTCAGAGCTGTGACAGTCTGGGTAGTGGGGTGCTCAGCTTCCAACCTTTACCACTGAGGAGGGTGCAGGGCGTCGGAGGGAGCCAGCATGCCCACTGCACTTTCCAAGGATCCACCCGCTGCCTATGCTCCCACCACTCCCCTGAGCCCCTCCATGGGAAGCACACACTACATCCCCTGCTCTGGCCATTTATGAAAGCTGGTACCAGTGAGGACAAAAAACCAGACTTCCTGCTCTGCACTGCAGCCACAGAAAACTCTCACTTCCTCAGAAGCGTGAAGCTCTCCCCAGTCACAGGCCTTTACACACATCATCCCCTTTGCTAGAGTGGCCTCTACTCCTCACTCACCGCCCTGTTCATGTAGTGAACGTTATCCACTGAGTAATGGTTTGAATATTAGCTCTTCTGAGAAGATGTCTCTGATGCCCCAGACCAGATCTGCTTCCCCAGTATGTGTTCACTTAAGATTTAAGCACCGTTAACAGATGCTGGACACCCAACCCGCTCTAGCCAGGTACACACCACAACAGTGTTGTGGTAAAAGACATTTAAATGAATTTGTAAATGTAACTAGTCTGACTCTTAGCAATGTCAAAATGTAAGGCACTATGTAAAAATAATTAGACCTACCTGTCAAATGCAGGTGCATTGGCTTCAAAACCCCTTGACATACGGACACGATGGGATCCCACCTTTGATATGAAAAACAAATTTCATCATACCACAAACCCACATGTGGACAAAAGAAATATGCACTTAATGTATGTTACTATTTGTTGAACACATGTAAGTTACATGAAAGTACACAACAGTGTGCCAGTGAATCTCCCGGTCTAAACTGAATTGGATTCGGGCCGCCCTTCCAACTGTCTAAGCGCTGGTCACATCCCACACACACATCCCACCACCACTGCACAGCACAGTACAGCCTTATCCTCACAGGGCCACACAACTGCCTACGACAGTGCTGCTGAACCTGCAGCAAGTCTATTGTGTGTTTGCCTTTTAAGACAAAAAGTGGGAGCCAGGGATTTTAATTCAGTGGTTATGGCATCTGCCTAGCAAGCGCAAGGTCCCAAGTTTGATCCCTAGTAATCACATACTACGACGCAGGGCATGGTGACTCACGCCTGTAAACCCAGCGCTTGGGAGGCAGAGGCAGGAGGATTGCCAAAAGTTCAAGGCTGAATGTTGGGCACACGTATCTAAAAGGTTCACTGTCAGCAGCTTATGATCTTCCTGGTGTTTGCTTCATGTACACATCACAATTTTACCCGAATGCTGCAACTTTACCCTAAAAGTACCTTCTCTGTTTAGACTTTATGGAATACGTGGCTAAGCAGTAAGACTTAAGTTCTAGTCTTGCATCTCTGACTTGCTAGTCACACCACCGCTGAGTTACTCCACATCCCTGAGCCTTGGTTTTATTGTCTTTTGGCAGAGGTAATAAACCCCAACCCCCAAAGATGATGATAACTACATCAAGTAAGAGAGTGAACCGCTGCCTAACCCCAGTACGACAAGGTGCCACCATCACCATCCTTTGAGCTAGAGGGTCCTGAGGTCTTAGTTAGGTGGCATCCAGATGAGGTTCTTTGGCAGATAATGTCATTTCTAACCCTTCCTAGAAGGGATGGAGATGACTTCTGTCGCTCTGAATAAGGGGGGGTTAAGAATCCTTCTAGACCCGGATGGTGAACATTTTAGAGACCCAGCGGCCAAACCGCAACCCACACGCTCTTACTTATCACCAGCTGCCAACACTGCAATGAAACCCGAGTGCTCCACTGCCGGGATGCTGGAGCAGCGTGGCTCCCCGAGACAACTTGGCACGTGTGCCCATAGCAAGTGCTCTGAGTGCCGATGCAAAACACAACATATAGCTCTGCCACCGCTCTTCTAGACTGTTCTGCACCTGGACTGAACAGGTGGGATAGAGGCCACAGGAGGGCGCTGTGCACACTGACCTGCCCTTTTGGAAAGCAACACAAAAATATTGATCAGAAGCCAGAAAACACAAGGAGTAACCATGCTTCTGGTTTGTGTATTAAAAGAATAAGTCAAGGGAAGCACAAGTTTTCTTCATGACAGTGATCACTACCATTGCTCAAGATGGAAAGTCTCTCCTGTGTCAGCAATGAGGGATTAGTGTGGCGAATCAGCAGGCTGGTTTTGTAGCCGTGAAGAGTCACTGTGAAGTCTCTGGAGAAACTTGGGAAAAGTGTCTCTGATCAAATGTGAAAAGTTATGTCCAAATGTGAAAAGTTATGTGCCTGACAACACAAAAGCCAAAAACAGAAGAGCTATGAAGATCAAGAGGATTTTAAGAAAATTCTCATTAGCATTCACTTGAAGGCAACTCTGTTTTCACAGGCTGAATGAAAATAACTTGCTTCCTGGGGACCTTCCACCAAATGACTGGAAGTTGACGAAGCTCACAGAAACAAAGGCCTTAACTCACTGATGTCCTTCCTCAGCCTAACAGTTCTGATGCACAGACGTTCACACTTGAGGTACAGCTCTCTGAACAGACAACACAAAAAGCACTGGGAGAAGTTAGTAGGAAACTTCGAACCTCTTCAGGCCTAAAAAGAAGTGGGACGTTAAACATCATTTAAAGGCTCATCAACTCTTTAAATGAGTTGTTAGACTCGGGATGAGACGAACAGGCTAGGTGCTCCCCTCAGATGCACTACAAGTACAAGGGCCCCACTTCAGGTTCCTTGGAGAGAAGTAGAAACAACCGGAAATGTGCAGACATGCAGGCAGCACCTGGTGAAAGCTAAAAGCTATTTACAGCTTCACTTGGGTTATGACATTAGACTCAAGTCTTTCTTCTCCAGTCCTTGAATTAGAAGCTGACTCTGAGATATCTGTGCCATGAAAACACCCAGAAGGACTTCCTCATGATTTTCATAAACATAGCCACACTTTCAGACTAGGGAATACATCCATCTTGACCACTGTGGCTTCCACTAGCCAGAATGCCAGACTTTTTTTTTTTTAATTATCTTTATTGGTACGTTAAATATACACATCATGATTGCACTTCATAATGGGGATTTGTACCAGTATAAGACACAACTTAATTCTCATTTTTTCCCATAGCCCCACCCACCCTACCACCCCCCCATATATATAAAATTTGTTTCCTTACTTTTTTGTTAGAATTCCAGACTTTTAAGAAAAGAAGGGAAACTGGGTGAAATCTGAATTCAATCATAGCCAGTGGAGGCAGAGCACATTCAGCCTGGTCTCCTGGTGGTTGTAGCCATAAATCCATAATAAAACTCAATATTCAGAAAGGCACTTCTTTGGCCCGGCAGCCTCCTCAGTATCACACTCGGGTGCAGTCTCAGGGCCAGCAGGTGTCCCAGGAACAGGCAAGGAGGAGCCTCGTGGGCAGACGGGTTCCCCTCAGGAATACCCAGGGGCAGGAAGTTAGCCAAAGAGCACCTGTCATCATTGTTGAGCCAGTAGGGGACCCACCTTCTGAATCAGGAGGGTACACGGTGAAGGCAAGTGGGTCAGCCCACCGAGCTGGAGCATCACTCACTGGGACATAGAATGCAGAGGGGAAGCCAGCAGGCCCTGCTGTGAAGGCAGAGTCTGAGCACAGCAGGCAAGAGACTCTCAGGGACTCGTTTCTGTTCTCATCAGAGCTGAAGAAGCCTCTCTCAGTAGTGTCCCTGGCAGTTTGGGACCATACTCATCAGTGTCAGGCCAGAGCCTCTCTGAGGTTAGGACAGGTGGCCACTGTCTCAGTTGGGGCTCCCTGGCAACAGTCCCAAGATAAAGATACAGAATTTATTTGGAAAGTAATGAACAAATGGGCAAAAGAGTAGGGTGAGAGGCTGAGGGAGGTTATTTCTAACCCTAACAAAAGTTCCCCCAATAACCGAGGTATGTCAGGCAATGGCTACCATAGGCCACTGAGGCATAACCTCCCTGGGGAACTCTAGATGACAGTATAGACACCCACACCCCAAATTAGCCCAAATGAGGGATGAAGGAGCTGGGGTATGTGTACCCTCTACTTCCTGGTCAAGGGCCATATGGACAGGAGACATTAATTCCCCAGCATTCCTACTAGGAGCCGCAAAGTCACAAGAATGAATGGCATCTTCCTGGCACTGATAAACGAGGGCCAGTGAGCAGGTCACCAATTCTAAGCGCTTCCTGTGCTCGCTTCGACAGCACATATACTAAAAATTCTAAGCTCTTCCTGGTCCAGTGATGCACCCTGGGTAAGTGACCCTCCCAACAGCTAGCCCAGCTCCAGCCACAGCTCCCCAACCCTGTAATGGAGCACTCACTACCCACCTCCCAGGCCATTGTGCTCTGTGTGTTCTTGGTTCCATGGGAGAAAGCTTTCCCCACAATGGGCTGACATGGGAGTGCTGGGCTCCCCACAGCCTCCACCTGCTGGTGTCCGCATTGCTCTCCAGACCTGGCAGAACTGCAGGCAGCCGCCCTTCTCCAGGAATTCAATTCTGTTCATGATGGTTCTTCACTCTGGCAAGACCGCAGGGCGAGCAAATGTGCTTTGGGAAGAATCCCGCAAAGGACCTTTCAAACCAGAAAGGAATATTTGAGTTAATTAATACCAGAGTTCAAGTCATCAGGCGAGCCCACTCCCGGTGCTTCCACTGACCGGAGCAGCCACGGCGCAGTGTCTTATCAGGAGGCCAAGGGTACATGCATTCATTACAGACGACCAGGCTTAAGTTCAATATCAAGATGAAAGCCAAACCAAGGCTCCCAGGGAGACGAGGCGCTCTGCTTTCCCAGCAGAGGGAGGAGAATATTGTCTCTCAGAAAACAGTGCTTCTAATTTGATCCCGCAAAGATTCCTGCACAACAGAAAGCCCCACGATGTCAGAGAACGTGGAGTGCGCGGACTTCCGTGTGGGTGTTTTATCGCGGCCACAGCCTTCAGGATCTCAGTCATCAATTATTTCTGACAGGCATCAATTGTGTATCTTTCGAGAACATTCCCACTTCCTTCCCTTTATATATCTCTCTTGTAATACGGTAGGGACAAGATCATCTATTTTCTCCTCCCTTTGGGCCCTGCCTTCTCTTACTGCCCAGTGTCTCGGTGGGGCATGGCGGCATGCTGGGGGCTTGATGACACTGAGAGAAATTACTCTGTGCCTCTTTCACTGAGGGATACAGAGAAGAGCACCAGAGCCAGCACCACATTCAGCTGCACGCCACAGATCCTAGCAGCTCCCCAGAGAAACCAGGACAACACCCCTGCCCCGCTTTTGCTCAGAACAGAAGCAAGTTTCTGCCACAAAAATTATTTTTCCTTAAAACACCAGCCCGAAATAATTGCATATTTGTTGGGGATTGACAGTGGAGTTTTTCATGAATTTTGCTCTCTTTTGACAGTGGCAAATAAGTAGGTAGAGAAATGCACTCTCTTCGGGCTTTTAACAGAAAAAAAAAATCACAGTAGGAAAATTGCACCAACGAACATGGCAATATTTCCATACTTTGCTGCACTTAGAGGGAGAAAATGGGCATTAAGGATAACAGGGTTGTTATAAAAACAGCAGTTCTATTTCCGGGTGTTTCACTTGCCAAAAGCCTCAATACAGTCACTGAAACGGGAAGAAAGCCAAGCCAGAATTTCTATAATGTGTCTCGCAAACAATTGGATTTATTCTTAATGGGGCCTTGCTGCATTTTTACATTATGCAGCATGTAATTAGCTATTAAATGACTTAGGAATAACCGACCCTGATTTGATGGGCAGAGGCCTGATGAATGATTTCATGCTGTTCTTTTAATCCAGCACAGTGTGGACTGTAATTCAGTGGTGAAGTCGTGGGCTTTTTGTGGGCAGAGAGGTGAAGGATCTTCCAGTCGGGGAAGGTGAAATGACAGTGTGGTATTAATTAGACACCTGCTCCCTGGCCTGCAGTTTCTGTGGCACTTCCGGGCAGCATAAGTTGAATTCAGTCTCTGGACGGGGCGCTTCAGACTCTATCAGGTCATCTATTCTCCAAAACAAAAGATCTGCCATGTCAAGGGACTTGTGGGGACTGAACTGGCAATCCATGAATTTATGAAACTCCTACTGTTTATTTAGAATGGCTTGTCCAGAAACCTGGTCTGTCTGTCTTCAGTGAAGTGTCAGCTCATTAAGTGGCGGTGCTGGCACCCAGGAGGCAGGAAGGCAGAGCCACATGTCCCTGGGAAGGGCAGAAGCAGTGGGAAGTTGGGGACAAGAGGTGATTCTCCAAGCCTGGGAAGCGGGTAGCAGTCTCTGGGTCCTGGATAGAGATCCACAGTGCCCAGAGGGTGGCAGGGCCCTGGGGAAGTGACTGTGAAGAGCAGGCTGCAGCTGACCCCACACAGGCAGCTAAAGGGGCCAAAGAGGCAGCTTAGCTCAGACTCCGGGAAGAAAGATCCCAGAGAAAGGGTCTCATCAAGTCACTCAGTTGCTCAGGCTGGGCAGGAACTTGTAATCTTCCCGCCCCAGCCTCAGCTGGGACTATAGACATGTGCTGCTGCTCTTAGCTTAGACAACTGTTTTTGTAGCAATAGAGGCAAGATCCAAACCCAGAGCCACTCATACTAGTCGCTCCCTGACACTGCCTTCCACAGACAAAGAAATCCACGCAACACAACCTGTGATTGTGGAGC
Source organism: Petromus typicus (assembly GCA_004026965.1). NCBI lineage: Eukaryota > Metazoa > Chordata > Mammalia > Rodentia > Petromuridae > Petromus > Petromus typicus. Next base: position 80,650 of record PVIR01000985.1, read on the forward strand.
ACCGGAGACATACTTGAGTTGCAGTAGTATGTGACAGTAGGTGCAGACTCCCATGTGGACTTACTGCTGATGTTAATAACAATGACAACCCAACACAGGCCATGTGGGAGGCTGCAAGGAACAAGGGAGGTCTGCGCCAACGCCAGAGGAGCCACAGAAATCATCAAGTTTGGCAAGATGAGAGCTCCAAGATGGAGGAAAGAGGCTGGCAGGCATGGAGGGGCAGTTAGAAGGACCAAGTGCTGAGAGCAGAGGGAACCGGTCAGCACTGCGGCTGAGGCTGTGAGCAGAGACCCACAGCACAGAAAACACCAGGAAAAGCTCTCTCTAGATAAGCGGTGGGGGCGGCCATCCTGGAGCCACTTGGACAGGAGAATCAACATGGACGGTGACTAACTGTGTGACTGAGTCACAGAGGACTCCAGGGTTCCAGGTGATCCAGACTATACCGAGAGAATTCATAGGAGGGAAGAGCAGGCTGGGCAGAAAACTCTGGTTCTCTGATGACCTGGCCAGTGTGGTGACAAACTGAGTGTCTATATGCATGTGTATAGACACTGGTGTATACATCCCACAAGAATTAAACGTGGGCGTTCACAGCTATTGACCTAATGCTGCTAAAGACAGATAAGTTACAGTGTAACAAAAATTGAACAGTAGCCTGTGCTACTGACCCTAAAGGGCGGTAGATGATATAAGGACCATTTCATGTGACCTGGCTCAGTGCATAAAGAGTAGATTCTTTGGATGACTTAGCAGTTCCAGAGATAACCCTTAAGGTCACCACCAAGGCTGTGTTCCTCCGGTCAGCTCTGACAGAGCAGTTTAAAGTTAATCCTGAAATTCCACGTAATCAGACTCCTTCTAAGGGTCATGGTAGAAACTCAGCAGCCTATTACTGGACTCGAAGGTCCAGCCCTGGTCCTCCTGTCAGTCATAGCACCAGCACATGTGGAATGGCTCTTGGTGACCCAAAGTCAGCAACACCAGCAACATGTCTCAGCAGGAGCTGGTTGTCATCTGTACCAGGGATGAACGTCTTTGTCCTGTCCCTAGATGGAAGTGCTCCTTCCTCAGGCACCTGGGAAGTCAATTCCAAACACTCCAAACCCAGGGCCTGCTTTCCCATCTTCCTCTCGATACCTCTTATGAGACCCAGGTTGCTCCACACTGACTTTGAGGAGCCCTGGGTGTCACCGACATTTCTCCCAGACCTATCCCCATTGCTCCCATTGGCTAGTTCAACCAGTCACCAAGTACTAAGCACCTTCTAGGTGCAGGGGCGGAACTTCGGCCCAGGGCCTTGTGGGACAGCACAGACCTGCACCACCTCGACCCCAGTGTGTGCTGAGCTCTTCACCCAGCCTCACTTCTCCTGTCTTGAACATTGATCTTTCTGAGCTTTCCACCCGACAAATTCCGGGCTTTGGTGGGGGCCATTGGCCACCAATTCCACGGGGTCAGACGCAGTGACCAAGGACGTGGAGCCTTTCCTCCCTATCCCCACCGCCACAGTGGCCCAGACACAGGAGTTGGTATGGAAACGACAACTGCAGGACAGTCTCCTTCCAGCCTGATAGGACCCTGAAGAGACCCAGCCTGCACAAGCACTGCCCTGAGCCGGGCAGGAGGCTGGGGGAAACCGCAAGCCTCTGAAATGCAAAGGCTAAGAACGTTTGACTTGGAGGAAGCCAGGAGAGGGACTTGGAAAGCAGCACAGACAGGTGGAGGAGGCACAGGAGCCTGCGTTGCAGGGCCCAGAGAATTCGATTTGGAGGCAGTGATTTGAGTCCTGTCCCGGCTGTCTCAGCCACTCACCAAGACAATGCTGGGAAGATGGTTGCAGAGCTGGCTGCAGATGAAGGGGGAAAAAATCAGTTCAGACAGCTCGCTTTAGATTTAATTGTTTCATTTTGCGTATCTGTCTGCCTGTGGGGGGGGGGGGGCGGACTGTGTGTCTGGGCCTGGCCCAGGCTGGGGGAGGCGATGTACCCCGTGATTGAATTATCGCATCTCCCGGCGCTCAAGGCAGCAAACGACAGCTCCCAACTCCCACCATGTCCCCTGTATCACTGCTCCTGGCCCACACAGAAAACCTTCACAGTTAATTTAATGATGGTCTGCAGCCCAGAAGCCCCAGAGCAGGACTGCGGCTGAGTGTCTGACTCAATACCAATTTCCATTAGCCAGGGGCCCTAGGAAAGGACGGGAGGAGACGAGCAAGAAGGTGAGCGTGGGGCAATGGGTCTGAGGCTGCACTGAGGCTTTGGTCCCTTCCTGGCCACACACCAGAAATGTCATTTGTCCTCATGAGACAGGGCCTTTCTCACCATCAGTGGGGGAGGTGAGTTAAAAAAAAATAGCCCTGTCCTTTGGCTTAAGATGACTGTAATGATAAATGAAGACACACAAACACACATGCACGAGTATGCGTACCACACGCATCTTTCTTCATTTGGTTGTCATTTTATCCTTGAGAAGGGCTGGTAGAAAGGACCTGCCTGGGAGGGCTAGGGGGCGAGCTCAGTGCCGGGTCTTCTGACACAGCAGTACTGGTAAACTGCCGTCTCTCTCTGGGCTCCAGAGAGAGGGCAGGGATTGGAGGGATCGCACCAATTGAAGGTTTTCTTTTTCTTCAAATGAAATTCGAAGAATCCCAATACACAGCAGAGATACAAACACAGCCACTCTGGTTCAATGTGGGCGGGCTGCGGTCAGCCTCCTTCAGCAACCCTAAGCCAGATCTCCACCACGGCAGGCCAGCTAGTGGCCCCCAAAGACGTCCTTGTCCTACTTCCAGGAGACTGTGTCACTCCCCCACTCCATGCGCCTTTGCAGAGGTGATCAAATTCTAGGTTGCGATAGGGAGAGTTTCCTGAATCCTGCAGCTGGCCCCGGCTTAATCACAGGAGGGCCAAGGAGGGTGACAAAAAAAGAATTCTGTGACAGTGGAGGCAGGGAGAGCTGGGAGGTGCTGCACTGCTGACGCTGAGGATGGAGGAAGGGCCTCCGCCAAAGACTGCAGGTTCCACTACAGGCTGCAAAAGGCCAGGCTCCTCCACAGAGAGCCAGCCCCGCCAGCATCTGGACTGGAAGGTCTCTGACCTCCAGAATGTTACACGGTCACAAGTATGTGTTGCTTCAAGCCATGAATGTATCCTGTCAGCCATGGCAACTTACCACAGGCCCACTTTCGATCATCCTGTAGGTAGAGGTGACAATTCTAGTACCGTGTGCCACATTCTGTAATCTTGGGGGTGAGCTGGAGGCCATCACCTTTATCTCCAGCCCATCTATGGGAAGTTTGTCATTGGAACCTATTTAATTGCAGCTACTCCATCCCCAGCCCTGTCCAGATAGCAGCTGGACAACACCAACCCAGAGGAAGCCTGGGCTTTCAGCACCTCTGCGGTCTCGGGAAAGGTACTTGACCCTGTTGGTCTTTCCAAGTTCCTGTCCCCAGAAATCGAGGACACAGAACCTCTCTCTCTCTCTTCAACTTTCTATTTTGGGAAATCAGAAGAAAAGCTCTGTATTCAATGCAGGAGTTACATTCAAGGACATGAATATAGATAAGCCCCTTCCCGCCTGCTGCAGATCATGCTGGGCTGGCGGCTGACTGCTCTCAGCACACCCACCCTGTGAGATGACAGGACACGTGCCCGCTGGGTCCCATCGGACCACCTGCTGCACTGAGTATAACAGACCAGACACTGCGCCGGCAACTCCAAGGAGCAGGCTGGGATGTGGGACGGGGGTTCATGGGCTCCGGGCCAGGGCTGGAGGATGAGGAGCTGTGCCATCCTGCCCCTCTTCTTCCGAGCCTGGACACACCTAGCTGAGCTGAGGCCACATCTGAGTGCACCGAGCATGTCCCCCATGGAGTGAGATTCCCACTGACTTCTTGGGCCCCATCTATTGATCTAGAAGTCTCTCCTTAGAACTTCCAAAGCACTCACAGATGAAACAACTCCATGAAGACCATTTCCCCACCTCAGGCAAATCTGCAGCTGCAAACATTGCCTATTAATTGCTGTGATTGTCTATCTTAGAAAACAAATCTCAGCCCCATCCCGCCAGCTCTCCCTCCGACGCCTCTTTCACAGAGAAGCTTCTTTAGTGCCCCGCCCCCTCCCTCCCTCTTCTCACCTCTCCTCCATTCCCAGGCCCACCACACTCAGCTTCGGCACCACTGTCTCCACCGTCTCCCACCACAGTGGCTCCTGCAAAAGTCAGCCCTGACCTCTTTACTGCTAAATGCCAGAGGCATTTGTCAGCGCTTATCTTTCAGTGGCATTTGGCACAGCCGACCTTTCTGGCCTTTTTGAAATCCTAATGGGCAGCTTTGACAGCTGGCTTCCTAGGGCCTCGTCCACGCGCACTTCTGATTTACTATCTGTCCCATTTGCGGGTTACTCTTCCTCCACCCAGGCCCAAACCCAGGCCCAGCCTGGGTCCCTATCACCTCATCTCCTGCCCTAGGGTCTGTACCCAGCCCCATTACTTCACCCACATTCTTCTGCTCATGACTCACAACCTTGTTTCCATGGTCCACTCTTTCCTCGCAGACACATGTGCTCACAGACTTCCAGGCCCTCAAAATCAGCTTGTCTCAAATGAACTGTCCTTCCTCCTGCATCTGCCACCTACTGCATGTCCATTAGCTACCCAGAAACCGCAGTGTAAAGCCCAGGGGTCCCCTAGGCTCCTGTCTCCTTCATCACCCTCACCCTATCCATGCAGAAGTTAAAGTCCCCCTCCACTCTGTCCTCTTTGCTCCAACCCCTCTGGTCACTTTTGTTCATGTCACCTTCACTTCTGCATTCCATTCTCAATTGCTGGACACACAGTCAATACTCACAACTTAAAGATGGAGAAGTTTAATTTAGTTCATAATGTAGGGGGCTCGGTCTGTAGTCAGCTGGCTCCAAAGCAGCGGTGCTGTAGCAGAGGGTGAGGCGGAGCAAAACTGCCTCATTTAGGGAACTTGGAAGGAATAGGAAAGTGTGCCAGAGGAATGGGCAAGGGACCACATAGAGCACCCGAGACCACGCCATCAGGAACCACCCAGACAAAGCCAAGCCCACGCTCTGCTAATCTGCCAGGTGTTTCTTAATGCAATGAAGCAGACACATCGGGATTAGTGGCCACAGTTCCTCAGCCAGGTCTTTGGGGCCTCTGCTGTCGCCCTCGGTCTCCTCCAGTGCAAGTCACCCTTCCAAAAGCCTGACTGATTATGTCTGACCTTCCAGGTGCTGTGCAAGATGAAGTCTAAGTCTGTGCTCTAAGTGCTCCTGTTTACCTGTCCACCACCCTCCCCTCCCCCCTCCCCCTGTCCCCTGTGCGGAGACTAGGTTTCACTTCTCTCAGGAGCAATGTGCTGACCATGGATGACCTCCCCCCCTGGGCCCGGTACCTCGTGCCCTCTGGTCCTTGCAGTCTCAGCTGAGATGTCACTTTCCCAGGGAGCCATCTCTGCTCACCAGGCTCCCCAGGGTTGGGAGAGAAATTCCTCCAGTTACCCACACAGGTTGCATTTTCCCCTAAAATATTATGCATTAAATTATCTCAGTAAGCACTGCAGAGAGCCACCACTGGTGAGACAAATCAGGTCCCTTGTGTACACAGAGCCTTCAGTCCAGCTGAAACAGTAAAACACTGAACACCAAATACCACAAGGAGCAAGAGGAAGGAAGTGGGGAAGGAACTTGTCAAGGGGAAGCAGAGGAGGAAGGAAAGAGAAGGAGAAGGAGAAGCAGAAGAGGAAGGAAGAGGAGATGCAGAATAAAAGAAACTAAACAAAGATCACTAATGTGCCAGCTCCTAAGGTGTCCACTGGTGAGGCCATGTCAGCTTTCTCTGTTTCTTTGTTTTGTTTGTACCAGGGATCAAACTCAGGACATTGGGCTTGCTGGTACCACTGAGCTAAATCCCTAGCTACTCCTGTTTGTTAGTGAATACACTTCTCTTACCCAGCATCTTCTATATATGGAGTCAGCTGATAAGGTCCTTCCAGGACTTCGTGCCAGAGGAAAACAATGTGCTTTCTCTGAAGATCTATTTCTTTTTAACAGACAGAAACTACAAACCTATAGTCTTACTTTTTTATCCTGTCTGCCAGCAAGTTCAGTGCCAAATTTAGACCTCAATCACAAGTAATTAATTTCTGGCTTCTGCTCCCCCACTCCTTTGCCACAGTTCCCCATCTGTCTTTAACCCTTGAGTCCCCATAATGAACGGCTGTTACTGTAACCCTCCCACACCTCAAGGAAGCAGATGGAACGTAGGTTCCGGGGAGAGCCTCTGGTGGGAGCCAGCACCCTGGTCCTGCCCCGGATTCCCACCTCAGAGCTCCTCTGAAGGCAGGAGCCTCCGCTGCCCCACCTCTGGGTAGTGACAGAGTTCAAGGACACAACCCCTTGTGTGGCCAGGTGCTTCTTGGTGGGACCACGGCTGCTTCTCCCCCTCCGGCATGCAGAGGTGCTCTGTGAAGGGCCGGCCCAAAACGCCTATGGAGCAGAACAACGTCAGGAAACGCAGTATAAGGGGCAGGCAGGTGGGGCAGACGTTCGGGGTGGGTGCTCTGCATCGCTCTGTGCTTCCTTTCCCTTCAACACACACTCCAGGCAGGGAGCTGAAGCACAGACCCTGAGACGGTGTCAAGGAGCCATCCGGTGCCACTCAGGGGCCGAGTGCCACCCACAGCCCCGTGCTTTCACACTTACGGGTAACAATGGAAGATCCGAGGTCACAGCCTTCTCTCTAACCTGCTACGTGGCCTGCAGATGTCACGGTCCTTCTCTGGGGCCCTTTCCTGAGTGAAAGCGGGCAGGCATTTGGCAAGCCTTTCTCTGTTGCACAGCTTTCCCTACGTGAGTGAGGCTCTCATACAGAGTGGTCCTGTGAGATATGGAAATGACCCCTTTACAAAATACCAGCACCATTTGTTTTTCTACAAACTAACCAACCCTCATGAGTAGCTTTGGGATGTCAGTAAAACAGATATCACCCCACTTTATAGACACAGGAAAGGAAACTGAGGCACAAGGAGGTTCAATGAATTGTGCAAGACTGAAATCCGGGACTTCTGAGAACAGGAACCATGTCCAACATGTGCACCTGTTATGTCATGCTGCTTAGTGCCAGGAAGGCCACAATGGTGCTCATTAAAATCTGGAGTAAAAGCACCCACATCCCACTGCCCCCACCACACCCTGCTGCCTCCTCTGACTACCAAAGAGCTACATCAGAAAACTCCAGCGCCAGGAGCACGTATCAGTATTAGTGATCACAGTTCCTCAGCCAGGTCTGTGGGGCCCTTGCCATCAGCACTGGCAGCTCCCTGCCCGCCTTCTGGCCAACACCGGTGTCTTATAAACAGTGGTGGAGACAGTCCCCCTCAAGATGGTCCAGCACATCCCGCCAGCAAAGTGAGAGACAGTCATGAGCCATGAAAGTTGGCAGGGACCTTACAGATAGATCCTCAAGGGCCTCACTCTGGTGTCTGCCTGGTCCTGGCCGGCACAGTCCAACAGAAACACTGTTCAGTGGTAGCTCTGGGTCCTGAACACCTGTCTGTTCCTGCCAGGCCAGCACTGATGGCCTATTCCCCCAAACGCATCTCTGGTCCTATGTGGCCGCTGCACTGAATTAAGAGCTGTATGGGGCCTACAATGGGATGACTCCATTGTAGATGGGCAAATAGTAGGGTTACTCCACACCTTTCTATTTGCCACATTGGACCCTGCACTAAAATGGACAATGGCCGTTGTGTTTGGGTATGTGTGGAACCCTTCTCAGGCCTTCTGGTGAAACATACTGATGCTCCTTTGGGGACCTCCCTTCCCCACTTTCTTTGTGCATAGTTTGCCTACTGTGGGTTCTCCAAGCTCTTTAACACAACCAGTCCTGTGTCTCAGATAACCGGGACACTCTGCCTCTCTAGTTAGCACAACTGGGCCAAATGACCTAACTTGGGTCAAGGATGCACCCAAGACTTCAGTACAGCTTCCTGGGTGGGAAAGTAGGTCTCTCTTCCTCCAGTACAAAGCAATAAAGACTAGGACAGCCTGTAACTGCTGGAGTCATTCTGTCTAATTGCATCTAAAAAACCATCTGCAGGATGAAGCCAAACATATCACAAAGTTGGGCCAAAATCCAGGAAAGACCCAGCCTAACACACTTGTGTGTCTGGGTCCATCCACATAGAGACAGCTGCACTTGCCAGCTATATAAGTCTTGTAATTCCTCTCAGTATGAGCTCCTGTGAAAACTGTTTGTGACTTTGCCATTGAAAAAGTTCTAATAGAAACACTTTAGTGTTTTAATGTCTTACTATGTGTGATCATTTGCATCACTGTTTCTCATTCTCTCTCATTCTTCCTTGTACTGATACTCTTTGTCCTTGGAAATTCTTTTCATCATATTGACCCACCAGTGGCCCCAGTGCTACGTAATACAATTGTTTGCTAGATATATAAGCTCTTCAACTTCCTTTCTTGTTATTTATCTCTACATCTTAGACTTTCAACCCATCATGGTACCTGGGTGGTATTGATCCAGAGGAGTCCATGACGCCCAGGTGGGACCAATAAGTAACCTCTGCAAACCTTAAGACTTGCTGATTGGAGATTTAAAAGTCATAGTTGATCCTGCCACTGAAACATGGAGAAAAAGCCCATTCTAGCTGGGAAGTATACACCCAGCAGAGACAAGATGGCACATAGCATGCTTTGTGAATATCTAATATGTACAAGGCTCTGTGAGGTGCTCTGGCCCTGAGGTATTTTCAAGGAGATGGTGAGCTAGTAAGTAAACAGAAGTTCATACCTAATCAAAGATGAAAATAATAGATACAGTAATTAGAGAAGAAAACACATGCCTTGTGGGGACACAGAAGACAAAATACATCCAATGAAAGGCTTTATGGAGAAAAGAACTGAAAATCCTAGAGCACACTTTCTGAGGACAGTGGAAGTCACTGGATATGTATGAGGTGTTCCATGATTTATAAGATACCACAGCATCGCATGCAGAATGGACAGTCTAGAGAAAAGGAAGCTGGTAAAATACAGTGATGAGAAAGCTTGGGTTTGGGAAAGTGAGCAAAAGAAAAGGAGAGGAGGAATATATTAGAATGCAGGTTATAGAAGAGCTTGAAGGGAGGAAACACACCATGACAGCAGCTTAACCAGGAAGACAGTGAGAACAAATGTGTGCATACAGACAGCAGAGCAGGACTCCCTGCTTCTTGGTGGAAAGATGGGAAGGTGAAGAAGAAAAGCACCGTGTGTATGTCACAGAATATTGGTCAGAAGACAAATCTGTTGCATAAAAGAATGAAAGTCAGTCAAGATTAGTGAGTAAAAATAGAACGTATTAAGTCACAGAATTCAGAGAAAAGCATAGAGGTCATCAAAACATTGTGGAAAAGCAGATTAGATAAGAAAAGGAAGATAGCAAAACATTCAGATTCTTGCAATCACAACAGAGCTTATTAAGCAGAATGTCAATGGAATCTGGCTATATGAAATCTTCTCATTTGAAACTACTGGGGAAAAAAACTGGACAAAAAAACTGAACAAAGTGTCAAAAAGAAAGTGATCCCAGAGAACCAGGAAACAGACCAGGGGACACTTAACAATTGTCAGGCTTGCTGCCAGGGGAGAGCCTCCAGGCTGCAGCACAAGAAAGAAAACCTGGGCAGCAAGTGAGTCCCAGAGCTGGGGAAGCGAAGCTGAGAGTCCAAGCAAACAGAGCAGCTGAGGTTTTCAAGACCAAAGAGAAGACAGCTTCACACAGAGAAAACTCCAGAAGTCTGCGGAGGGTCTCCTAGGAGTGTACCACAGGGTACTGGTCAGCACAAGCTGAGTACACAGTCCTGGGAACAGTTCCTGACTCACCTCACAACTCAAAGAGCAGGAGTCCGGCATCAGTAACTGGGAATAACTATCCCCAGACTAACCACAGGTCTGGTGTTAACCCAATATGTAATAAAAGCGAGACTCAATTAACTCATTTCCAAGTAATGTAACTACATCTCTGAACAATGTTTAAAAGAAAATAAAAACATACAACACTCAGAAGGGAAAATTTAAATGTCTAGAATCCAATAAAAAGCAGGAACACAAAGAAGTAGAAAAACATGGCAGTTTGAGAAGAAAAACAAATCTAACAATTCTTTTGTGTATATACCTAGCAGAGCAATAGCCAGGTCAAATGGAACCTCCAATCCTAGCTTTTTGAGGAATCTCCAAACTGATCTCCACAGAGGTTGTACGAGTCTACACTCCCACCAACAGTAGAAAAGGGTTCCTTTTTCTATGTAGCCTTGCCAACATATGTTGCTGGCTAATTCTGAGATAGTAGGTCACAGATATGTAAATATTGTATCTTTACTATAGTATGAAAAAATGAAGATGTAAATGAGTTCTAGTATATATAGTAGATATTGTGAAATAGAAAATATTTGAAGGAAATAGGTTTTAAGAGTAAGTAATGAGGGGCAAAATAATGTGATGGTAATAAATAAAAGGTAACAAAGCTTATGTATATAGAGGTTCGGGGTTGTAGGGTGGGTGTAACGGAATGGGAAAAAATGAGAATCAAGTTGTGCCATATACTGGTGCAGATTTTCAATGTTGAATGTGATCATGATATGTGTGTGTGTGTGTGTGTGTGTGTGTGTGTGTGTGTAGTACCAATAAAGATTTGAATTTTTTAAAAAAATCTATCAAAATTTACCCAGAACTGACACTAACATGAGAAAGCTCAATTAAGAACAATAAATGATTATTGTAACTGTGTTCCACATATGTAAAAGTGAAGTATATAAGCGGAAGGTTATTTTTTTTAAATAAAGAGAGTAAAGTTACAATGTCTGTAATATTAAAAATATGCCCCATGAGATCAATGGCAAACTAGACATCACAGAAGACAACAATAAAAACTCTCTAAAATGAAAAATAGAAATATATTTGTTCATTTTAAAAAACTGATAAACTATCATTTGGCTATGGGACAACTTTCAGCAGCTGAATTCATAACAGATCCCATCAAGGAGAAGCGCAATGTGGGCAAAGGAAAAAAATAACTAAAGAAATCATGGCTGAAATTTTTCTAAATTTAATGAAAACTGTAAACCCACAAACCCCAAAGCTCCTCACAGTCAAGTACAAGAAACATGAAGACAATTACCCCAAAAGCACATGCTAGTCAAATGGTTCAAAATTAATTGTAAAGATAAGAATCAGATGGGGATGTAGCTCAGTGGTAAAGGGCTTTTGTAGTATGCAGGAGGCCCTGGGCTCAATCCCCAGTACTGAAAAAAATCTCCAAACCAGCCAGAATTTCAAAAGATATACAACATATAAAGAAACAAAGAGAAAGATGACAGCATATTTCTCCTCAGAAACAATGCAAGCAACAAGAAAATGGGATAATTTCTTTGAAATACAGACAAAAATCTTTCCACTACTGCATAACAAATTTTCATAAACACTGAGGATTAGAGGAAAAATTTATTATATCACAAACAAATATTATATAGGTTAAGTTGATTATATTCATATCAAAGTACATTTACAGAAAAACAATATTATCTGGAAAAAATAAAATCATTTCCTAATGATAAAAAACAATTTATTATAAGGATATAATAATATTAAATGCTTAGACCCCTAATAACAGAGTTCCAAAATACATAAAGAAAAAAAGATAGCACTGAAAGAAGAAATAGGCAAATCTATAAATACAGTGAAATATTTTAATAGCCCCTCTCTATAATTGATTTTTTCTACTTTTTATTAGTACCTATTGGTAATACAGATTCATGGGTTTAATTTTACAGATCTGTACATGCACGTAGCATCCTTTAATTATTTTTCTTCCATAACCTTCCTGATCCTCCCCTCCTTTTAACATCATATTTAGTGAAGAGGTTGCAATGCGTATGAGGCATTTTGGTCACATTCACGTCCTCTATCACCTGTCCTCATACCCTCCCCCTTTCCTTTCTTCCAATCCTCTTTTCTAACGACGGTCTGCCTTCTCTTTTTTTTAGTTATGCTTTTAGATTCCACATTTTAGAAAGAACATGCAATATTTATTTTTCTGAGTTTGGTTTATTTCACTCAACACTATGATTCCATACTCCTCTATTTTTCTACAAATGACAAAAGTTTGTTCATTTGATGGCTGAATGATACTCCATGTTGATATATGTCACATTTTATTTATTTAACCATTCATCTATTGATGGACATCTAGTTGATCCCCTATCTTGGCTACTGTACTGTGTTGTAGTAAATAGGGGTAGGCCTGTAGCTCTAAAAGTACGGTGACTTTAATTCCTTCAGGTACACACCAAGGAGTGGTATAACTGAATCAAATTTGGTTTTATTTTAAGAACCTCCATGTTGATTTCTACTCTAACTTACATTTCCATCCTTCTCCCCTGCATCCTAGCCAGTATTTATTGGACTTTTTGTTACTGTTGTTGTCTATTTGTTTGTTTGGGGGTTTTATTTTTGATGACAGAGCAAGATGGAACCTCAAAGTAGTTTTGATTTGCATTTCCCTCTTGGCTAAAGATTTGAATACTAGGCTGGCATGTGGGGAATTGCCACCGAATCTCAGCTAGCTCCAGTCTGCATCGCATCCCTAACCCGTCGCCATGGCCACCTATAAGCTAGTGCTGATCCCACATGGCGAGAGCACCTGGACCCTGGAGAATCGCTTTAGTGGCTGGTAGGACGCTGACCTGAGCCTGGCGGGCCACGAGGACACGAATCGCGGCGGGCAGGCGCTTCGAGATGCTGGCTATGAATTTGATATCTGCTTCACCTCAGTGCAGAAGAGAGCAATCCGGACCCTCTGGACAGTACTGGATGCCACCGACCAGATGTGGCTGCCTGTGGTGAGAACGTGGCATCTCAATGAGCGGCACTATGGGGGTCTGACTGGGCTTAATAAAGCAGAAACTACTGCCAAGCACGGTGAGGCCCAGGTAAAGATCTGGAGGCGCTCCTATGATGTCCCCCAACTTCCGATGGAGCCGGACCATCCCTTCTACAGCAACATCAGTAAGGATCGTAGGTATGCAGACCTTACTGAAGACCAGCTGCCTTCCTGTGAGAGTCTGAAAGACACGATTGCCAGGGCGCTGCCCTTCTGGAATGAAGAAATTGTTCCGCAGATCAAGGAGGGGAAACAGGTCTTGATTGCAGCCCACGGCAACAGCCTGCAGGGCATAGTGAAGCATCTGGAAGGTCTCTCCGAAGAAGAAGCCCTTATGGAGCTGAACCTGCTAACTGGAATCCCTATTGTCTACGAGTTGGATAACAACTTGAAGCCCATCAAACCCATGCAGTTCCTAGGGGATGAAGAGACCGTACATAAAGCCATGGAAGCTGTGGCTGCTCAGGGCAAGGTGAAGAAGTGAAAGGCAGCAGGCAGCCTATCACCCTTGTCCACCCATTCCTCTGCCCCTCTCCCCCAGACCCCTCACACTGACCACATCTGTAGGCATCTTATATTGTAGTTACAGATAGATGGGGACCTGTGGCTCCCATTTTCCTTTTAGCATTTTGGCTCCTGCACCCACTCCCTTGATAGAATCTGGTCAGAATAATACCTCTAGGACACAAGTTCTCAGTCCAAGCCCAGGGAAGGCTCTTCTTATCCAGGAGAGTTGAGAGGTAGTAACTGTTTTTTCCTACTGCTTCTGCTTTGTGTACTAAAGACCTGCTTGAGTAGGGGACAGGGAGGAAACATGCCAAGGCATGACAATAAGGAGACCAAGAGCATATTGTGCTCCCAGGGGCCAGTCCTGCCCTCTGCTAGTCAGTCACTGCCAGGAGTCTTGTCATTCCAGTGGGAGATGAATGGAACCTGCACAGTGATCTCCCTCTCCCTGGAGGAGCTGGTTCCAGAAGGTAGGGATTATTCTGAATTAAGTTTATGTATTGTTTTTCTACCAAAAAAAAAAAAAAAAAAGTAAACAACCCTCTGGGTTTCTACTGGTGGTTGAACAGTTCCACATGTGGTCACCAGAAAATAAGCCATTCCTCACACTAGTACTCTGGCCTCCATGGGGCAGGAGTGCAGCCTGCCATGTATCTTAGGATCCCTGTGTATCTTAGGATCCCTCTGCAGTGTTTTGGTGGCAGTGAAAATGCCTCTTGACCATGTCCAAGCATCTTTCACTATGTCTGATTCTGAATCATGTTCTAGTTGGCTTAGCCTTGCCTGGGGGCCCAGTACTCATTTTGAATATAACTTTAAGTAACTAAGTCTTTTCCAAATCAGTATAATAAAGGAGTGATGTGCAATATTAAAAATAAAAAGATTTGAATACTAGTAGAACAAGCAGGCATAAAGTCAGTGAGGACAAAGGAGAAGAAACATAGACAATTAACTAAATTGATAGAAACTTCACAATAGCAGAACACACATATTTTCCTGTGCATAGTGAATAGTTACCAAAATTCTGGTTCATAAAGAAAGCTTCAGTAAATGTAAAGTTTGGTTCAGACAGTGTATATTTTCATTCCATAAATGAATTTAATTAAAAATAATAATAGAAAGATATCTGGAAAGTCTTCAAATGTTTGGAGACCGAATGACACATCTGTCAACAACTCATGGTTCCAGAGAGAAATTATAAAGGTAATAAAAAATATTTTGAAGTGAATGAAAATGAAATATAACAGATTAAAATCTACTGCATGCCACTTCAGCAGTACTTAGGTGAAATTTTATACCACTCTCCATATTAGAAAAAGGACAAAGATTTCAAATTAATGATATCACATTTTGCCTTAAGCAACTAAACAAAATGAAAGAGCAAACTAAATTCAGAGGTAGAAAAATGGAAATAAAAACAAAAATAAGAGAAATTATCCTTGGTCCAGGTAGTTTTACTAGTGGTTTTTACCAATAATTTTAAGGAATAAATAATACCTTTATTACACAAACTTTCAGAAAAATTAAAGAGACAAGAATACTTCCAATCTCATTCTTTGAGGCTAGCATCCCAAAGCTTAATAGATTTGACAAAAAAAATCAGTTATAGGGCAATATATAGGGCAATATCTTTCATGAATACAGATACATACAATCTAAACAAAATTGTATTGAATTAATTTATATAATAGATAAACATCCTGCCAAATAGGATTTATCCTAGAAAATGGTTCAATATTCAAGATTGCCTTAACATTCAAAAATCAATGTAATTCTCCATATTAAAGAGCTAAAAATAAAAAAATATGATTATCTCAATTCAGGAAAAGTATTTGGTAAAATCTAATATCTATTCCTGATTTCTTTTTAATTTCCAGGAATAAAATAAACATGACCAAACTTCAAAGCATGCTACCCCTCCAAAAAAGTTACACCTAGATTCATTCTTAATGATTAAAAAACTGAAAGCCTTTAACCCTAAAGAATAGGAAAAAGACAAGTGTGTCTACCTTTACTACTTATACCCAAAGTTACATTACAGGGTATTTTGAAAAAGCAAACAAAAATTGGAAAGGCTACAACAATAATGAAGACATGTTACATTTTCATCAAAATAGACAAAAAATATGAATGGAACGGAACAAAGGGTTTTAAAAAATCTTTGACAAAGGTACAAAGGCAATGCAGACGAGGTAGAATCATCCTCTCAAAAAAATGGTGCTAGGGGCCA
>PVIR01000985.1:96443-141443 GCA_004026965.1 Petromus typicus
CAAGGACCCGGGTTCGATTCCCCGGTAACCACATAACAATACTGGGTGTGGAGACCCACACCCAGCAGCAGCCAGTACCACATACCACAGTGCCGGGCGTGGTGGCTCACGCCTGTAATCCCAGCACTCGGGAGGCAGAGGCAGGAGGATTGTGATGTGAGTTGGAGGCTGAGCTCAGGGCCAGCCTGAACCACAAAGCGAGACCCTGTCTCCAAAAACCTAAAAAAAAAAAAAAGGTGCTAAAACAGTCAATATCCACTGCAAAACCATGAGCTTGAACGATGCAATCCAATCCAAAAACGGACCACCAACCTAAATGTAAAATAGAAAACAGTCAACTTGTAGTTGAAAATACAGAAAATCTATGTGGCCTTGGTTAGAGAGTGAGCTGCGTCGAACCCGCGTTTGCATGTGATAGATAGATTCTCATTTTCTTAACTGTGGTGAGAGCTCTACATACTGTATTTTATAACATCATGCAACTTCTTGTATGTCAGTTATACCTCATTACAACTGTTTGGCCAAGACTAAACTTCCCTAGGTACTTCTCCCTGCGTTAATGTCTTAATGAGAAAGGAAGTCCATGCAAATGGAGCTCCCGAGGGGCTGTGAAGGACAGGGAGGCAGACAAGCCTCGTGGCACTTGTATCCTCTGAGGCTCCTCAATCCTGCCCCACTGATGTGACCATAGCCAAGAAGACGGTACCCTAAAAGTCATCTGTGTGTGCCATCTGATGCCATATTGCACAGAAGGGGAATCCCTAGAAGGATAGCTGGATCCACTGTGTTTCTGAACTTAGGTTTTGGGGCTCCCCAGGTACTTTCCTCCCTACCTCCCTTCAACCTCATATCCCTGCTTAGATGCTCAGGGTTCAGGTCCACCAGAGAGCAGAGCTCTGTATCTCGGCCATGTACAAGAGAAGTCCCTGTCACCTGTGTGCATTCACAGGAGAGCCCATGCCCCTACAAAAGGCACTCCAAGCACAGCCCTGAGCTGTTCCTCCCACGGACACTCAGCTACTTGTGCCAACAAGGATGGTTATATCAGAGCCACACGATAGTACCTTATTGGTGGCTGTTAACACATCTCATCACTTAGTCTGGGACAATGTGACCTTGCCTCATTACAAATCCCTAGGGGTATTCTCAGCATTCCTGTAGTGTGGATGGGAAAGCAAGTCCCAGAGGAGTAAGTGAGCTTCCCCAGACCATATGGCTATACAAGCTCGAGTAGGACTTGCATGTAACCACCGACTCCAGAGGCCACACTTTGTCCAAATTCATTCCAGGCTCAGTCCACAATAAAGTCAAGCAAGGGCATTTTGGAAGCTACCACCATTCCCACATCAGAAATATGGGCCAAAACCACAGCAAAGGTGGGAAGCAAGTAACCTAATCAGTAACCACTGGACGCTAAAACTGTGTTGCCTGCAGCACTACATATTGGGCTGAAGAATGAGTTTATATAGTTTTCCCAATGCCTTCTACACTCTTCCTTGAAAATTAGGCTTTTCACATCTAGAGGAAAGACTTCACAGGTAATGGATAAAACCAGGGCAATCCAGGCAGACCTGAGTGGCTGGCACCTGAATGTGCCACTTTGCTCTAGATACAGCTGCAAGGCCAGACACAGCAGTGGCCAGGCTCGGCTAAGCACACATGGCCAAGCAGTCACTGAAAAGATGCCACAGGACCAGCTTTGATGACTTATTATCAGCACTGTGGAGTCTTAACTGGGTTTCCTCTAGCCCTTTCCTACAGAGGTGGTAGCCAGAGAAAAGCAGACCACTCACAGTAATTCATAATTAATTTATGCCTGAAACATCCCACTAGGTCAGTATCATTCTTCACCCAGTTAATGAGAGGATTGATTTTAAGAACACCTTTGATCATTAAAAGCATGATTAAGACTTCCTCCCTCTTCCCCTTGTCTGGAAGAAACAATAAGTCCCTGCAGAAGAATGCCTCCAGCTCTTCCCACAACTGGGCCTGCTGCAGTCCGGTGTTTAATTAGTCTCTTTCTTTGGATAAAATAGTTGTTTCCACGCTCTGAATTTCATTCATAAGATTGCTTACTTTGAAAAATAGCAGGCTTGAATTGCTTCACTCGCCTACTACAGGGCCATCTGGTATACCTAGAGCAGAACAACATTGCATCAGCCTAAAACCAGCAGAACATGGGAGAAGCCAACCCAGTCTGACACGAATAGGCGGCCAAGTGACTTTTAATTGACCATCTACTGTGTGGTACAAACTAGCTAAAGGACTGAGGAGATTCAAAGGTAAACAACAGACAGTCTTCCCTGACAGTAGTTTCTCAGCCACAGCTGTGGCCTCCCAGATGTTACTGGTAAGCAGCTAGAACTGACAACCTGTAGGTGGGTTCCTATCAGCACTGCCACACTGTGAATTGCCCTACGTGGAAAGGAGAAATGAGTACTGGGCACCCACTAAGTCTGCAACCTACCTGTCCCACTGTCCCCCCTTAAAAAAGACAAGAGGGGTAGAGTCCAGTGCTGTATTTGCACAACATAAACTCCAAGGAAATGCACCATGACCCCCCCCACACACACACACACACCAGTGCATACAATAATTAACTACTAGGAATACGCAGCACTTTGAATGTCATCCTAAAATACATCACTTGTGAATACTACTTCTGTAGTGTGAAGGGTCTTTCACCGAGAAAATTCTAAGAGCATCTTGAGGTATCAGACTCAGTGTTGTGCTGGTAATAATTCCATGATTCACCTGAAACTCTGGTAACGAGGTGGCTAACTATGGGCCCTCCATTGGGGACACACACATTTATCATCTGATTAGGAGACATTATCTATTTTTAGATAAAACATATATCTCCTAACAGGGATAGACAGTTATAAATAACTTGGAAAACTCTAGCCGACGCCCAAAACATCATGATTTAGGTTAAAAGAAAAAGCCTTTCTGATCACTGTCCTTTCGTTTTCCCCAGCACATTTTTCATGTTTACTTGCTGTCACCCCGGATAAGTGAGCACCTTGGCTATATCCCATTTCCCCACAAGTTAAGCAGGGAGGAAGAATTGTCACAATCAAATGGCCAAGATCAAGGCCCAAGGGAGGAAAGGGCTCTGGGGCCTTTACCCTGCAATCCATTAATTAGCCTACCTAATTTATGCCTGATAACTATTGAGAGACACAAGTTGGGCCTCTGCTAACAAGCTAAGCAGGTAGAGCCACTGATGCAGCTCAGAGGAATTGTTATTCAAAAAGTATAGACACTATGAATGACTATAGTGAGGGAGAAGGAGGAGGAGGAGGAAAGAAGGGAGGAAGGAAGGAAAGAAGGTTAAAAAGGAAGGAGAGAGAGAAAAGGTAGCATTAGATTAGAACCCAAAATATAAATAATCATGAGTCTAGAGACTTGCACTCTAGTGAGATACTTTTCCTTGTTTCTTCCACTACATACAGCTAAAACTCCCCAAAATTAAGTATAAAGCAAACATAAGATTCTAAACAATGGAGAGAAGGAAATCCATCTAGTAAATTCAAGATCTAAGAAATGACACAATGAGTTCCTTGAGGTTTCTTTTTTTTTTTACGTAATGTACCCCACTCACAGAGTAGAAGAAACCCAACAACACATACTCAGAAAAAAAAAGGACAGAAGAAGGAGCCCCAACAAAAACCTATTCTCTCTGGCCCAAGGGTCAGCCTTGAAAGATAAAAAGCTAAGCAATAGATATGCTCAAAGCCAGAGACTAAGGAAAATTTTACCCTAGACAATGTCCAAGTCCCTGGTAGGCTGAACAGAAGGATTGCAAGTTCAAGCTCAGCCTGGGCAATGTAGCAAAATCCTGTCTCAAAATAAAAAAATTTTAAATGGGCTGGGAATGTAACTCAGGGCAAAGAAACTACAATTCCTAGTATTATCCTGAAAAGAAAAAGAAAATGTCCAAGTATTACAAGAAAACTAAAACAAGAAATAACAAGTAGAAAACTTAAACTTTAAGTGGCATACTTAGTACTATCACCTAAACATTTATATTAAATGTAAATGAGATAAAGATACCAATTTTTTAGGTTGATAGAGGTTTCTTGATAGAGATTGGCAAAGTAGATTAAAAACATTACTGCCAGTAACATCACTACCATACAGTTTTTATCACAGTGGCTTTGTAGTATAGTTTCAATTTGTGGATCATAATACCACCCACCATGTCTTTGTTGCTTCAAATTGCTTTCACTATTCTAGGTCTTTTGTGGTTTCAGATGAATTTTTGAATTTTTTTCTCTACATCTATGAAATATGCTGCTGGAATTTCAGTCGAGATTACATTGAGTCTGTATAGTAGTTGTGAGAGTATATCAATTTTGACGATATTGATTCTTCCTACCCAGAAGCAAGGTATATCTTTCCATTTTCTGATATCTTCTTCTATCTCCTTTTTCAGAGTGCTGTAGTTTTCAGAGTAGAGGTCTTTCACCTCCTTTGTTAGATTGATTCCTAGATATTTCATTTTTTTGGATGACATTGTGAAAGGGATTGACTCCCCAATTTCTTTCTCAGTGGGTCTGTTGTTTGTATATACAAAAGCTATTGATTTTTTTTTTTTTAGGTTTTTTTTTTTTTGAGACAGGGTCTCACTTTGTGGTTCAGGTTGGCCCCGAGCTCAGCCTCAAACTCACATCACAGCAATGCTCCTGCCTCTGCCTCCCGAGTGCTGGGATTATAGGCGTGAGCCACCACGCCCGGCGCTGTGGTATGTGGTACTGGTTGCTGCTGGGCGTGAATCTCCACACCCAGTATTGGATGTGGTTACCGGGGAGTTGAACTCAGGCCCTTGCACTTACAAGACAGGCACCAGAACCACTGAGCTAACTCCCTGGCCCAAAAGCTATTGATTTTTGACGCTATGCTACTAAATTTGGTGATTAAGTGCAGCAGTTTTTTGGTTGAGTTTTTAGGATCCTCTAGATAGAGTATCATGTCATCAGCAAATAATGACAGTTTAACTTCTTCCTTTCCTATCTTTAATCCTTTTATTTCTTTCTCTTGCCTAATTGCTGTGGTTAATGTTTCCAGCATTATATTGAACAGGAGTGGTACTGGCAAAGTAACAGACCTGAAGATCAATGGAGTAGATTAGGAGATCCAAAACAACTCCAGATACACTGAGTCAACTGTTCTTTGACAAAGGAGCCAAAAATCCTCAATGGAGGAAAAATAGCCTCTTTAACAAATGGTGCTGGGCTTTAACCTGCCAAAGACTAAAGCTAGACCTATCTCTTTCAACCTGTACCAAGCTAAAATCAAAGTGGATTAGAGACCTAAATATTAAAACAGACACACTAAATCTGCTACAAAACAGATTAGGTACAACTCTTGAAGACACTGGCTTAGGGAAAGACTTCATGAACAAAACCTCGATAGCACAAGAAAGGGCAGAAGAAATCAATGAATGAGATCTCATTCTATTAAAAACCATCTGCACAGAAAAGGAAACCACCAACAGAGCAAAAAGGCAACCAACAATATGGGAAAGAATCTTTACCAGCTGTTTCTCAGACAAAGGGCTACTTTCTAGAATATATAAAGAGCTTTAAAAAAATCAGCCCACCCAAACTTCAAGATCCAATTCAAAAATGGGCATCTGAAATGAACAGACACTTTTCAGAGGAAGAAATAAGAGCACTTAAGAAGTATATGAAGAAATGCTCAACACCACTGGTCATTTGAGAGATGCAGATGAAAACAACACTGAGATTTTATCTCACTCCACAAAGAATGGCTGCTACCTCAGAATCAGGCAGCAACAAATGCTGGCAAGGCTGTGGAGTAAAAGGAAAACTTCTCC
Source organism: Petromus typicus (assembly GCA_004026965.1). Taxonomy (NCBI): domain Eukaryota; kingdom Metazoa; phylum Chordata; class Mammalia; order Rodentia; family Petromuridae; genus Petromus; species Petromus typicus. The sequence goes on from PVIR01000985.1 coordinate 102,286, forward strand.
ACTGTTGGTGGGAGTGTAGACTTGTACAACCCCTATGAAAATCACTGTGGAGATTCCTCAAAAAACTAGAATAAGAGGTCCCATTTGACCCTGTTATTCCTCTGCTAGGTATATACACAAAAGAATTAAAAGATTCATATCACAGCAACATCTGTGCACCCATGTTTATAGCAGCTCAGTTTGTGATAGCTACATCTTGGAAACAACTAAAATGTCCATCAACTAGAGACTGGATAAAGAAGACGTGGTTCTTTTATAGAATGGAGTATTACTCTGCCATAAGAAATGATAAGATTGAGTCATTCATACTCAAATGGATGTACCTTCAGGACATCCTCATAAGTGAAATAAATAGGTCACAGATATGTATATATCAATCTTTTCTCTGGTATGAGAAAATGAAGATGTAAATGAGTTCTAGTATATATAATAGATATTGTGAAATAGAAAATATTTAAAAGGAAATAGGGTGTAGGGGTAAATAACAGGGGGAAAAAGAATGTGATAGTAATAAAAAAAAGGAAACAAAGTTTGTGTATGTAGGGGGTGGGAAGGTTGTAGGGTGGGTAGAGAAATGGGAAAAAATGAGTATCAAGTCATGGCATATACTGGCACAGATTCTCAATGTTGAATGAGATCATAATGTGAATATAAAGATTTGGGGGAAAAACGTTACTACCAAACTATATGCTGTCTACATGTAAATATAACAATGCAGCCAGGCAAAAATAAGAGATGTAAAAGTACAGCATGTCAATATTAATGAGAATAGTTATTTTACCATGAGTTATACTAGACTCAGCAAAAAAATCATCAGAGACAAGAAAATATATCAAAACAAATCAAAGACATATGTGTTAAAACAGAAACACTGAAACTTCTAGAAGATAACACAAGGAAAGGACTTAGTGGGCAGAACGCCAAGAAGAACAACAGAAGAAATATGCCTGAGAATCAACAAATAAGATTAAATAGACTTCTCACAGCAAAGGAAAAAAATCAACACAATGAGAAGACCATTTATAGAATGGGGAAAACTTCTGTCAACTACTCTCCTGATAAAGGAATAATATTTGCAATATATAAAGAACTAAAAATATTAGCCTCCTCAAAACAAATGACCCAATCAAAAATGGGTAATATGAATAGACATTTCTCAAAACAAAAAATACAAATGGCTAATTAGTATGAGAAAAAAACCCTCAATGTAACTATTGGAGAATATATGCTTTTTTCAAGTGATCAAAAAACATATACAGAGATAGGCTATGTTTAGAGCCGTAAAAAAAATTTCAACAAATTTAGGAGACTTGAAACCAAAAATCAATGAAATTGAAACAAAATCAAGGGAGAAAATAAGTGAAACAAAGAATTGATTCTTTGGGAGAAAAACAACAGGACCAAGACACTACTAGCATGACTGACAAGGGGTAAAGAGAGAAAAGACAAAAATTATCAAGGCCAGGAATAAAAGAGGGTTTATCATTATAGATCCTCCTTATATCAAAAACGGAATAAAAAGAGAATGTTATGAACAACTCTACACACAGGAGTTTGACAATATAGATGAAAAATACCTTTTCCAGCTGGGCCCAGTATGCACACCTGTAATCTGAGCCCTGAGGCAGGAAGATCACCATGAGTTCCAGGCCAACCTAAGCTACATAATGAGTTCAAAGCTAGCCTGAACTATATAGTAAGACCCTGTCTCAAAAACAAACAAACAAACAAAAAAGAAAAATACCTTTTCCTCAGAAAATATAAATTACTGCGACTCATCTAATATGAAATTGATAATTTAATAGCCTTATAATTAGTAAGAAAAGTTATAATATAAAAACTAACCACTACAACCAGCACCATCTTCAGAAACCAGAGTTCTCCAGACACAGACAGTTTGCTGGACAACTTTACAAAATGGTTATAGAAGAGTTGACAGTGATTCTACAAAATCCCTTCAAAAAATTAAAGAAATAAACAATTTCCAGTTCACTTTATGCAGTGATTGTTGCCCAGATATCAAAAGGAAGACAATAACAAAATAAGGAAAAACACAGACCAGTACAGGCTGAACATTCTAATACAGAAAGCTGAGATATCCCCAAATCTGAAACTTTTGAGCACCAACATGACACCAGAAGTGTGGTGATTCAGTGTACATAAGCTTTTCAGGCATAAAATTATTAAAATATTGTATAATTACCATTAGGCTATTTGGATGAGGTTTATATGAAACATAAATAAGCTTTGGTTTTATTTGAGTCCATACCCCCAAAGAAATCTCAGTGTGTGAACTCTACAAATAATTAAAAATCAGAAAAAATTGAAAATCTAAAACACTTCTAGTCCCAAGCATTGCAGATAAGGAAAATTCAACTCAACCTGAATTTCCTCCACAAATGTAGCTATCAAAATCTCTAACAAAACTGTTTGCAAATAGAATTCAGAAATATATAAATATACTACATGATCAAGTATAGTTTATTTCATGGGCGTGGCCTGATCTAATGGCTTAAAACCAGTCAATCAATGTAATCTATCACATTAACAAGCTAAGAAAGAACAATTCATCCCATGATCATCTCAACTGATGCAAGAAAAAAAAGTCCCACCATTTTACCAAATCCAAAAATATGCAAAATAATGTTTTTTAGAAACTTCTCACAAAAACAGGAATTGAAGAACTTCCCCAGCTTGAGAAAGAACAACTGCACAAAGCAAATGGCAATATCAGGGCGGGGGATTTAGCTCAGTGGTTCCGGTGTCTGCCTGGCAAGTGCAAGGTCCCAAATTCAATTCCCGGTAACCACATACTACAGGGTAACCACACACCACAGTGCCGGGTGTGGTGACTCACACATGTATTCCCAGCACTCGCGAGGCAGAGGCAGGAAGATTGCTGTGAGTTCGAGGCTCACCTGGGCTACATAGTGAATCAGGGCCAGCCTGAACTACAAGTGAGACCGTCTCAAAAAAAAAAAAAAAACCGGCAATAGACAATATCATACTAAATGGTAAAACACTGGTTCTTTCTCCTTAGGACTGGGAACAAAGCAAAAACATCCATTCTCACAACTTCTACTCAACATAGTGCAAGAAACTATGGCCAGTACAATAAGATAAGAAAAAATGCAAATGGACAGGAAAGGTAAAAGAAAGAGAACTATCTCTTTTTGCAGATGATGTTACTGTCTACCTGCATTCCAGAGAAATTTATGGAAATTCTTAGAACTAATAGATGAATTCAACAAGGTTTCAGGATGTGAGATAAACAAAATAAAAAATTGTATTCTAGCAATGAGGTAGACACAGAAATAAAGAATAAAATATTTTAAATTATGTGATAAATGAAATAATTAAGTATAAAGCTAACAAAACATAGGCAGGACCTACATAGTGGAAACTAAAAAAATTATTGGTGAAAGAAAGAACACCTAAATAAACAGAGGATGTGTGTTCATGGGTTGGAAAACTCAACAGTAAAGATGTCAGTTCTCATAAACCTACACATTCCTTTCAAACTCTGAGCAAAAATGAACTTGGATGCAAAAATCCTCAGTAAGGTATTAGCAAACAGAATGTAGCAAATCATCAAAAAGATAATACACCATGACTGAGAAAGATTCATCCCAGGGATGCTGGAATAGTTCAACACATGCAAATCAATAAATGTAATATACCACATTAACAGAACCCAGGACAAAAACCACATGATCTTCTCAATAGACACAGAAAAGGCACTATATGGTTAGAAAAAAAAAACAGGAAATAAAAATCACATTCTATAGTTTTCCACAGTGCTAATGATGGTTATTTCTAGAAAGCAGAATTAGCAGTCATTGCTCTTTTCTTTTGAAAAGTGTTAACATTCTGTAGATTTTCATCACTGAGCATGTATGGACTTTAAGATTTAAAAACAATATTAATAAAACAAAAGAAACAGTGCCTCAGCCAACGTAAAGGCAGGGACATGTGGCAGGCTGCAGGTTACCGTCTAGACTCAGTTCCTTTTCTTTCCTCCTCCAACGTGGGCTTGGGGACACTCCATTGAAAGATTCATTTCCCTGTCTCCCTGACAGTAAGGAGAGTCAGTGACTAAATCGCCGAAAGATATAAGGCTGAGAGATGAAAGGGTGTGATGCTGGAGTCTATCCTGGCTCCACACACCTGGATGGGAGAGGCTCGCTGGACAGCATCTGGGGAGGTTTAGTGGCAGAGACACCAGAAGATTAAAAGTGACAGTTCCAAAGACAGGCCCCCCCTTATTCAGCCCACCCTGTGCTTCTGTACAGTAGCAGGAGCTGCGGGAAGTTCCTGCGCAGGTTCACTTCTGGCCTGGAAGACCTGGGAGCGGGGAGGAGCCTGGCAGTGTCCGGACCCTTGGTGTCTCTCCACGGCCTCCTACTTGGCCAGCTTCCTCAACAGCTGCCTTAGAGGTGACCTGTCCCAGACAGGTTCAATGCCGGGTCGCTTTCCTTCCATACCAAGAGCCATTTGATCTGACTGTCATTTGATAACCAAAATCACAACACTGTACAGCCAGACAGTTCTGTCCAGCATCAGAGCCCTCCATGAAGGGAAAACACTCCATGCTGACACTGCACATTAAATTCATACTGTCCGTTAACACATTAAAAACTCCGAGAAGTCCTACAGTGAAGCATTTGAGTATTTTTTTTTTGGATTATTTAATCAGGAACAATTTGTTTCATAGATCATTTATTAACTTCTTTTATAACACCATGACCAAGAAAGATTCATCCAGGGTTGCTGGATGAAATGTAATCCTAGATGCTTGAAAAGGGACTTACTTTGCTCCAACTGCATAAACTTTGTACCTGCTGGGATAAACATTGCTGCCTGTCACTGCTGATTCTGGAATTCCTATTTGTTAACCTTGACTAATGACTGCAAATTTCATTTTGACGGAAAGATACACTTTACTGAAAGATACACTAAACAAGTAAACTAGTTACCAAGTTTGAAAACATTTAGTCACCCTCTTTTCTAATTTCATCAGTGTGATGTGGGAACTATAATTCACGGCTGAACTGTTCTAGATGGAAGTAATAGGACGTTCACACAACTCATTCGCTTGACATTTACTCACAACACACTTATTAAGTCCTTCCTTCTTGCTGGGACTTTACACTCACTATTAAGCCCTTACACATCAGAAGAAGCTATTATTATACCCATGCCACAGGTGTCAGTGTTACCTCCTCATCCCTGAGGCACAACTCTGAGGAGGAGACGTGTACTTCGGCTCTGAGTCTGTAGAGGTTTCAGTGCATTGTCTGCTGACTCCAGGGCAGAGCAGCTTGGCAGAGGGGACACAGCTCAGGACACGGTGGAGAAATCAGAGAGACCCAGGGAGGAGGAAGGGAGAAAAACTTTCCCGGGCCCCAGCCCCGCGACCCACTTCCTCCCACCAGGATTCCCCTCCCAACATCACATTTAACTATAAACTCTTCAGTGCGTTAATCCATTGATAAGTATCACGCCTCCATGATCCAATCGTCTCCCAAAGCCCCACCTACAAGTTCACGAGGCTCTGGGAGGACATACAAATGCAAACTGTAACAACAGTTGTGAAACTGAAGCTAGCTTAGGCTGTTACTTTTTCAAGAGCAAACAGAGACCACGGTGGGAGCCGCACGGTTTCCTGAGAAACCGTACGGAGAATCGCAGTTCTCCCTTCATATCCTGTGTCGCCGGGCTCTTGATGATTGCCTGACCTGTATCTTTGACACTGCCTGGGTTTCAATTTGATGTTTCTAATTGGAATCAAATATTTCTGACTCTGGAAATAAATACTGTTAAATGATGGTTCGTGCACAGAATAACTGAATGTCTGTTGCTAAGGAGATACTATTAGGAAGGAGAGGGAGGGTAAAAGGTGGATTCCAGCCTCATAGACCCATGGCCCACTCAGGGAGCCTCTCCTGAACTGGACAAGGACAAGGACTAGAACTAGGACTAGGCAGGGGCAGAACTGGGCAAAGGCTCAGGTGTCTGAGGACCTGGGCAGCTGGTCTCACACAGGACCACTGGGCCAGCTGTGCTGTTCAAGTTAGGAATCTGTCTCTCTGTGTGTGTGTGTGTGTGTGTGTGTGTGTGTGTGTGTGTGTGTGTGAGAGAGAGAGAGAGAGAGAGAGAGAGAGAGAGAGAGATCCATCAAGTTTTAATCACTAAGAAACTAGTGGGCTGAATAATATCATCCAAAAAGTTGCACCATGTAGAAATTGCAAATCTTTTTTTTTTTTTGAGACACAGTCTCGCTTTATAGTTCAGGCTGGCCCTGAGCTTAGCCTCCAACTCACATCACAGCAATCCTCCTGCCTCTGCCTCCCAAGTGCTGGGATTACAGGCGTGAGCCACCACGCCCGGCACTGTGGTATGTGGTACTGACTGCTGCTGGGCGTGAGTCTCCACGCCCAGTATTGTGTGTGGTTAACTGAGGATCAAACCCCGGGCCCTTGTGCTTGCAAGACAGGCACTGGAACCACTGAGCTAAATCCCTGGCCCGAAATTGCAAATCTTAAGAAGATCTTATTAGGAAATAGAGTTTTATAAGTGTCATAAAGGTAATGATAGAGATGAGCTCCTACAAATCCAATGAACATATGTATAAGACACAGGAGGGATACGTAGAGACAGGCAGAAGGCAAGGTGAAGACAGAGGTGGAGACTGGAGTATGTGAAAGCAAACCCAAGAAGGCCACAGATTGCTAGCAACCACCAGAAGAAAGGCCTGGGATGGTTTCTCCCTCATAGCCCCAGAAGAAATCAACCTCATTATCACTCTGACTTTAAATAGCTGCGCTCCAGAACTGCAAAAGGTTAAGGTGTTGTTGTAGAAAGCCACCCATTTGTGTTAAGGCAGCCCCAGGAGTCTAAAACAGCAATGTACTTTTATAGTTAATGATACCACATGAGCCACCAGACTAAGCCTCCAATTCACCAGTTACACCAGCTGGAGTCAAAGAGCACTTCTGGGCATATAACCTTTGTCCTTCTTCAGAAGTGATGATGTCACTCCTCCCGAAGCTCCACAGAGGCAGATCCTCTCTGCGGAGCCCCAGAGCTGTATTTCCAACATCCTGTGGTCATCTTCCTGTGCAAGACCTGTGGGTAGCTCCAAGGTAAAGCATCCAAGACCTGGTGCCTCCCTTATTGTGTGAAATTACCATGACAACCGTGTCCACTGCTATGCTGCAGCTGGTCAGACCAGCTTCCAAAAGCCAGTTATCACATACTTAGAAAATCTCCCCGCTGACTGTTAAATTGTCTCTTGAAATCAGCCACAATGAGCATATTCATACCACTGGAGTTGGCAAGTATTATCAATGGGGGTTTATTATATTTTTGGAGAACCAGATTCTAGCACCCCACTGAAGCCTCCACTCCATCGTCTGGATGAGAGAGCTTACATATTTTATTTCACACTCTCTTACCCTACCTCATAGCCAGCTACCAAATTCCACTAATACTATCAAGTAGCAGTTGGTGTCCCTCTTCTCACAGGCCCTCATCCAGAGCTCATTTTTCTTCCATTTGAGCTGCCGCAAAGGTTTTGTGATTTCCAACTGTTATATTCCTCACACAAGAAGTTAGACATTAAAGTCTCTCCTTAGACTTTTTTAAACATCCAAACCCCTTTTCTTGGCAGTCAGAGCACCGCTGTCTGGGCTTCTTTCCATTGCAAGTGGCAAGAACTCAACTCACACAGGGAACTTGCTCATTCATATAATAAGGGGGCCACAGGGAATGAAGCTGCAGGTACAGCTGGACCAGGGCTCTGGCTTGTTCCACCACCACATGGCTCAGCCTCTCTGCCTGGTTTCACCCTCAGATGCATTCTCTTTCCATGGGAGGCAAAACGGCCAGCAGCTGCCCTGAATCATATCCTTCTAGATCAGTGCAGTGTGAAACCATGATTTGCTTTCATCTTCCCAATCTTTCAACGCCCCATGAATCCATACCTTGTCCATGTGACTTTGCAGGTCCTCTTTCTAAGGAGCAAAACTATTTCCCCACCCTTAGATTCTGAGTTAGATCATGTGACTCTCTTTGGCCAATGAGATATTGGCAGCTGTACATCACAAGGACCTTGAAAAACTGGCATGCATTCCACTTGTTTTTGTGCTTCTTTTAAATGTCCTGAAAACATGCTGGGCTACCCTCTGAGAGAGTAGTGCATGTGGCACTGTGCTGAGCTACCCAGCCGTCCCTGCCATAGCAAGTGTAGGTCCCCAGCTAATGCTCAGCCAAGCTCAGTGGAGTGCACAGCCTTGAGAGTCCATTGCTGTCCGCCACTGTTATGGCTTGAATCTAGATGTCTCCTCAAAGCCTCATGTAGTCATGGGGATGCTCTTTAGAGGTGGCTTAGTCTAGGGTATGTGATGCTGGGGTCAAGGATGAGATTCTGGGATCAATTTACAGTATGGTGCTAAGGGTGTGAGTGCTACCTGCCCCCAGCGTGAGTAGCCTAGATAAAACATAAGGACAGAATGGCGGCATTGCCTGTAACTAGTAGTTTGCTGCCCTGCTGATTTCTGCCTTCTCCCCGCCATGGACTATTTCTCCTCAGTAATGCCTCTTTGCCATTCCACCCTGCCTTGGGGCCAGCCAACGACGAACTGAAACCTCTGTTAACTATAAGCTAAACAAACCTTTCCTCCTTTAACTCTGGGTATCACTGTGTCTCAACAGTGAGAACAGTAACTGATATAGACACTGAAGCTGTGTGGTTGCTTACTACACAGCATTATGAGGGCATTACACAACTGACATATTCTAGGTGTGGTGGCCCATACCTGTAATCCCAGCACCTTTGGAGGCTGAGGCAGGAGGATCACGAGATTGAATCCAACATGGACAACTTATCAAAGTCATGAGGTCATGTCTCATAATTTTAAAAATTCAAAAAGAGCTGAGAAGGCCAGGTATTGTAGCATGTGCCTGTAATACTAATACTAGGAAGGCTGAGTCAGGAGGACTGCTGCAAGTTCGAGGCCAGCCTGGACTAGTTATGAGTTCAGGACTATCCTAAACTACAAAATGAGACCCTGTCTCAAACAAACAATAAAAATGCTGATAATATAGTTCAGTGTGAAGACGTGGAGTTTGATATGCAGTACTTTAAAAAAAATTATAAATGAATAACTTAATTAACTCATTGCAGAGAATGTCTCTATGTCCATATAGTAATGTCAAGGTGCAGTGATGAGCTCTGCTTGTGCTTTATGCCCAGCGCCTGCACAAGAATTCATGAAGTCTGACTGAACTGCTGTGTCCCAGGAGTATGGGTCACCATGACTGCCAGCCTCACGGAGGCCACATGGAAAGGCACAGCAGAGCTGCCCGCTCTAAGGAAGTCTGTCCAGCCTAGCTGCTGTCTGCCCCTCTGCATTGTCCCTGCTCTCCTTCCCAAGCTTTCTGGCTTCCCCACTCCAAACCACTCACCATTTTCTGAAACCTGTCCCCCGCTTTCATATCTCTTCACCAGGGCTCACACCTGGGCTTCTCCTTCCTGGAAGCCCCACCCCCTCCTTCTTCTGCAAAACCTTCTCCAATTTCCAGACCCAAAAGGAGAGAAGACACATCATTGGCAGGGAAGACAGAGCCAAACCAGAAGCCAAACACAGAGCCCAGGGCAGAGGCAGAGCCAACATGCTGCCACCGGTCCATGAGGGAAGCCAGGATTCATATATGGAGCAAAGGCAGGAACTGAAACCCACAGGCAAGTCCAAAGACTCACTCATGCTCCCCAGCAGGACCAGCCACAATTATATTATGACTTAAGAGGATTAGAGACACACACACACACACACACACACACGCACGCACGCACGCACACACGCACGCATCTCGGTTACATACTTCACTCCCCAGCTGAAGGACCCACAGGTCTGAGGCCTGCAGCAAAGGTCAGAGAATTACTTCCCCATCTTCTCAAACTGCTCAGGAGCAAAGCCACAAATTAAATACAGGATCCTCCGTTACAATGAAGCTCCAGGTAAGCAATGAAGAATTGCAGTATAAGTATGTCTCATGCCATATCTAGGGCATACACTAAAAAATTTAACTGGGCATATTGTCATTTTATTTGATAAATATGGTAATGTGACCTAGACAAGATCTTAAAATGTTGAATCCCAGGATCCCTTCCAAGAAGGGTCCTTAGAGATGACAGAAGGCAGATCAGAGGACTCTAACACAGAATCATCCTGGCTATTTGGGGTTCGCAAATGAAGGTTCAAACACACAGCATAAAAAGCCTGATCAAACACTCAGTGCAATTCACACAAAATATTTTTCAAGGGTATAATAGCTTGGATAAAACCCATTAGCACACTTAAATTAATTCCATACTCGGCATAATAAGACACTGCTCCCCTCCTTGCTCTTCCCAGGGGAAATATTTGACCATTTATATCAGTCTCCTGCTTGAGCGCTTGGAGAGACGAACTGTGTGACAGTTATTGATTTTTGATGAATGACATTGCGCCTTCTTCTGAGCTATCACTCCTTTGTTTTCAAACCTTACTTAATTGTTCAATGATTTTTGATGTTTTGGGTTTTTTTTTTTTCCTTTCCAAAGAAATAAATGCAAAGTGTTTATTCTCCAAAGGCTGTAAACAGAGCTTGTGGGTCTGGTTTCTATGACAACCCCACTTGATGCAGCAAACCTAGATTATCTCTAATGACAGACATGAAGTTTAAATTGCACATTCTGAACAAACAGTGCTCTGCTGACCTTTTATTGAAAAAATGGAATACAGGGTGATTAGCATAATGTGTTATATAAAAAGGAAACCCATGTACTGGGGGGCACTCTGCACCGGCGATTAGCCGCACCGCTAGTCTTTAACAAACTGCCTGCCAGGATGGAGAGCTTGGGAAATTAAGATTTGCCATCTATCATTTTCAAATTCAGTAAAATCTGTAGCAGTAATTGCACGAAACAGTTTTCAAATAACATATGTGGCTGCTTCTCTTACTTATTCAATTGAGTCTTCTAGCAGGGGAGCAAGAGAGAAAAATTTTACCCATTGTACAAAAAACAATCATCATTCTTGGCCCTGAAACAATCTCTGTCTCCTAATCCCTTCATGTAATTCCTGAAGGAAGCCTAGGATCTGGCGTGTCCTGGAAGGTGCCATCTGGAAATCACTCATCAGAGCAGTACGGTCGGAATCCAGGCTGGTCGGCCAGTGGCAAGGTCCCAGGAGGTCCACCCACAGCAAGCCTGGAAGCCCGGCCTGTGCTCTTAGCATCTGCAGACGGGCAGCTGGGAAGTTTGGGCTCCAGACTGAGCCACCTGCTTAAAATCCGAACTTTGTCTCTATCCTCCCTCTGACCTCAGATGTATCACCCCCACACACACACACCTGGTTTCCTGGTCTATACCTAGGAGTCAGAGGAACCGTCTGAACTGCTCTTGGAGCACACGCCTATAATCCCAGCATTTGAGAGGCTGAGGCAAGAGGATGGGAACTCTTCAAGTTCTACCTGAGCAGCTTAGATCCTGTCTCAAAATGAAAAAAAGAAAAAGCCTCAGGATACAGCTCAGTGCAAAGGTCCTGGGCTCAGTACCCAATACCACAAAGAAAGACGAGAAAAAGAAAAAGCAAAGCAAAGGAGTGATAGTACACACTTGGTCAAGATCACTTTGAAGGTTGAGAAAGCAATGCCCAAGACCTGGCAGGGCCACCCTTGTTTGCTTGCTTCCTTCCTTCCTTCCTCCCTTCCTTCCCTCAGCTGCCTCCATGTCTCACGGTGCAGGGTCTGTCTTTCAGAGCATCTCCACGGGCCTGTTTCCACCAGGTCTTTTCACAATCATACCGTGGGTACTGACAGCACAGTCTAAAACACAGAAGGAACCTTCGTCTACTCCCTTGGCCAGGAACAGCCATCAGCCTCACAGCCGTACATGACTGGACACCAAGGCCACGAGTCAGCAGCCAATCCTAGCGATCTTGGCTTTGTGACTGTGGGTAAGGCTGGCTACCTGAGAAATAAAATATATATGAACATACACATCATTTGATCCTCAGGATAATCCTGGTGAAGATCACCGTCATCATTCCCATGTCACAAATGGGGAAACTGAGGCCGAGCGTCACGAAGAGGTAGCAGAGTGGGGTGCCCTGGAGCTAGCTACAGCACTTTCACCCCATCAGAATCTCTTCACACAGATACTTCACTTATCCAGTGTCCTGGCCCCCGCAGGTGGGTATAGGTGAGGCCACACCTGGCCGGTTCTCACTGTGAATCTGCCCAGATGCTCCAGGTACTGGCTGACAGCTCTGGCCTCCTCTCTGCTGCCCACCCACCCCAAAGGGAAACACTTTGTCTGCCCCTTGCCATGGAGTTCTCGGGACACCATCATCTCCCCGATATACCCAGCCAGCTGCTCTTCCTCAGCCCCAGCCATCATCCAGGTCCCGAGGAGCAGGATCTTGTGTCAGGATCTTGTGCTGCCCCCAACCTCGTGCCTGAGCCCCAAACCTCACAATGCTTATCAAGGCAGTGACTTCTGTTTTTCTCCTTCTGGAGAATCAAAAGCAGTCCTTGGAGTGAGGCAGGAAGGACACCATAGTCTCTTGCTGGTGCCCGTTTTGTCCTCTAGCGAGGACACCTCCCACCAACCTGTTCCTCCTGCTTCGACTCAGTAGAAGATATTCTTCATGTGTAAGATTTTTATATTTCCTTCCTAATCACCTGAAAGCCAGGCAGCCCTGAGTGGCAGGGCTTTAGGCCATACCTATCATTATCTTCATTTCTCCAAGGGGGACACCAGGCTCAGCAGGCCAAGTGATTTGCTCGAGGTCCCATCAAGCTAATAAAGGAAGTGACAAAGGCCTGAACCTGCCCAGGCTCACCTCAAAACTGAGTGCGAGGCTCGCTCCTTTGATGCCTGTCCTTTGATGCCAGTCAGAGCTGCAGAGCTCAAATCCTGTAACAGTTCAGGCGTGGTCCAAACCCCGTTGGTCAGGGTCACCTACCACAGCGATTTCAGCAGGCTAGGTTTCCTGTAGAAGCACGGGGTCTCACTTGCTGACTGTATTATCCTTCTACATAACTATAGACAGGACCCAAAGAATGAACCTGCAGATTGTGCCACGTTTAGGGCAGGAAATGAACTGACAGCTGTCACAAAGGTCATAGTGGCCCACGGCTGTGTCGAGGCCCTGATCCCTGTTCCTGAGTTGTGAATTCTTCACTCAGGATCAAACCACTGTCAGAAACACCCCAGTTCTATCAAGACAGACACTGTCACACAATCTCCCTGTCATGGGAGAAGGAAGCGCCCAAGATTTCAACCTCTTTACCACCAGAAGCCATCACCTCCCTTCCTGAAAGTGACAGCATTTAGTGCCAGTACAGCTGGAGCCCTGCCCCTAGGAGTGTTTCCTGTTTGTTCCCTTCTGGAGGCAAAATTCACCCAGGCCCAGATTCCCAAGGAGAAAGCATCCCTTCTCTGTGAAGGAAGAGCCCTGGCAGGTGGCTCGAGGCCCAGAAGGGCTAACAATGAAACAGCTCCCAGAACTGCAAAGAGAACCTTCAGGCGAAGATGCAGCAAGCATTCCGGGAGCCTGGACCTTCGCCCAGCATGAGGAAATGCCACACAACTGTCAGCTCTGTTGGTCAAGGTGTCCTGAAGAGGACGGTAGGACATGCACATGGACTCCGTCTTATCCCAGGCTGGGGGACAGGTGGCAGGAGCAGGAACAGGGCCACCCTCCTACAAATCTTGGGCACTTGGAGGGATGCAATTGTTTCAGTCCAGGTGGATCCCAAGTAGGCACCTGTACCACATCCTTTCCCACGCCACCCCATGAAGGATTCCAGAAGGATCCTGGGAAGTTCTGGGGGATGTCACCTGTCCACCCTCAGCAGGTACATCCCTTAACAGGATTCTGGAGCAAGTGACCAGGATCCTCAGTAAGACGCATCTGCTACAAGACTCAAATTACTCAGGGCCTTGAGTAATTAGGCAACAGCCCAACCCTTGATTCTGGTGAGCTCTGCGCTTGGTATTCAGTATCCATGCCTCTCAGGTAAGAAGTAGCTGCAGGGAGGGAGCAGTATTCTGATTCAGAAACACCTCAACTCTTCATTTTCTGAGCTGTCGTACTTTGACATGACCTTGACTACCATCTAGCATACAGAAAAAACTTAACACTCTGCTAAAATAAATGTTTTAATCTTATCTAGTCAAAAAAATTACATGACTCACCGAGTCATGAATACTCCATTTAGAAGCACCTAGCTTTGGAGTTGTGCCTCATCTGTCAGCAGAGGAAAAAGGTGAAGATGTTTAATGAGGGACATGAGGATGATGCCCCCAAGCAAGCCCTCTCTCTGACCTCTGACCTCTGACCCTCCAGTACGGCTGTCCATGCCTCAGAGCATGGGTCCCATTCTGAACTGACAGCTTACTGGACACCTGGCTGACCTTGCCTCTCTGCGTGGGACCCTAAGACTCATCCCCTCCATTTCTCCTGTCTCAGCTTGGCTCAGCAAAGCAACTGTCAACTTCTCTTGTCCATCGTGGGGATTTATTCCTATAAGGTATGGGGCACACTGCACCCCAAATCCCACCTCACACCGCATCCAAGGTTGTGTGATCCAGTGTTCCTCATCATCCGACCTTTACCTAGCCCCTGGCATTTTCTGACCAGGGACAGTGCCAAACTGTGCACAAACCACCTGGTATTCTCCACAGAGTTACCTGGAGAATCAGGCACTACCATTATTCCCATTTTCCAAATGAAGAAATAGAGGCTGAGAGATACAAATAGGAGACCACATTCCTGGTAAGCTCAGAACGCCATCACACAGGATCCCCATGGCCACCATGAACCCACTGCTCCCTGGTGGGTCCTTGCTGCAGTGTACCTCGTGTCCACCCCACAGGTCTCCTTGTCTGATCACTCAGAAGATGGGTTTCCCTTCTTCCCTTTATGTCTATCCTGTTTCTGTCCCTTCAGGAGCCATTGCCACCCTTGGCTGGGCATGTTATGAACTGAAGTTTGTCTTGTCACCCTCCAAAATTCACATGTTTTGTGAAGTCCTGACCCCACAGTGTTCTTTATCTGGAGATGAGGGCCTTGGAGAAGACAGTTCAATGAGGCAGTCAGGGTAGGGTCCCGAGTTTGGGGCCTCCCTCTCCTCCCCATCTGACCCAGCCAGAAGCAGCACCTCAGCTGGCCTTCCGGCCGCCAGCACGCAGAGGGGAGGTGTCTGTGTAAGCCCCGGTCTGCGCTGTTTAGTCCCGGCAGCCTGGGCAGACTGTGACAGGGTGACCCCCAGGCACCCCCAGGCACCAAGCTGTCCATCCAGGCACTACGGGACAGGGTGCAAGTCAGGGAGAGCATTGCAGTCCTACAAAGTGAAGGGCTGGAAGCTTCCTTGAAGAAATGGTCCTTTAAATAAAAGAAACAGCAGAGAAAGACCACCAAGCACCATCTTTCTGGTAAAGCTGGGGAGCCTACTGTGTAGTCGGGAGAAGGGACTCGACCCTGAGAACTCTGTGCTTGATTCCTAGGTTCCTTGTGCCTTGGTTTCTCCATCTGTGAAAGGGGAATATTAATATGGACTGTGCCAGGTTTTCATGTGAGGGTTGTTAAGAATTATTTATCTGGGGCTGGGGATTTATCTCAGTGGTTCCGGTGCCTGTCTTGCAAGCGCAAGGACCTGGTTCAATCCCCGGTAACCACATACCATACTGGGTGTGGAGACTCATGCCCAGCAGCAACCAGTACCACATACCACAGTGCCGGGCGTAGTGGCTCACATCTGTAATCCCAGCACTCGGGAGGCAGAGGCAGGAGGATTGCTGTGATGTGAGGCGGAGGCTGAGCTCAGGGCCAGCCTGAACCACAAAGCGAGACCCTGCCTCAAAAAAAAGAATTATTTATCAGATAGGATGAAAAGAAAAAGATACTAAATTACCAATATTGGTCCTCCTCACTCTCCACATTCTACTCCCTTCAGCAGTTCAGTTCACAGGTTGTTGTGGGGGGTTAGGTGGAGAAAGATGCAAGGAACTCTGCCCGGCATCTACTCAGAAGACAGCAGGCAGAGAAGGAAGCCACACAGGCCTTCAGAGAGGACAGAGCAAGGGGTGTCTGGGGATGAGAGCACGTGAAACCCCAATCCTGGAAAGCCTGATGCCCCCACAATATTCTGCCACTGATACCCAGGACGGAGGTCACACTTGAACTTCCCCCGACCCTGAGCAGTCTCACTAAGCTCCTTTGACAGTGGCTTCCCACAAATGGCACCCTCCAAGACCCAGAAATGTGCAGGTTACCTGTATGAAGCACCTCACTTAGGGGCCACACAGAGCAGGTACTAAGTGAAGGATCTCTGTCTGGACACTGTTATCAATAATAACAGCAATCTACCCATCTTGCTGTCTGGGGAGGGAACAACACAAACACAAGCTTCAAAGCCCTGGGCACCTCGTCTCCTTCTTACATAGAAACCCAACTCAGCTGGTGTCCGGCAATTCCCACAAGCTCCTACGTGTCTGAGTTAAGATTCTCATGAGAAAGGTGCTTCCTGGGCAGCATGGCACCCGAAGTGAACAAGCCCACTAGACTCCAGGGTGTGGGAGCTGAGTCTAAGCCCAGCTGCAGGGAAGGTTCTGGAAACTGACCCACAAAACCAGCCCTCATCTGGAAAGAGTCCAGGTGCAGCCTCAAGCCACGTGACCCATGGCAGAAGACAAGAATGACCTGATGTTTGTCACCTTGCTACTTCCCCAAGTAAGCCGATATCGAGGTCAGCTGGGAATGGTTCAGAGAAGTGCTGCTGTCCCTTCTATGGGCAGCTGTGAGCCTTCCAGAGAAACTGGGACCTTGAGGAAAGCACCTAGCGGCTCGGGGTGGGGGGGCTTCCCAGCACATGTCTGTCCCTGGGTCTCTGCAGTCAGATCAGTATTTTGGGCCCACCACATTTACATAAGTGAGAGTCACTCAGTTTTGTTGTGGACACTGTTCAGACTCTCATTTACTCTTTCAAAACAAAATCCTGGCACTTCCTGGAGCAAACATGGTAGCCTCCACACCTCACCTCATCTTCTGGATGAAGGCAAAAGCCTCTCATGGACACAGCTCACCAGCCCCAGGCCCTGGATATACAGCAAGCCACACTGGGTCTCCAGGCCACGCAGGGCTCTTAGGAGCCCGACACCCAACCCACCTGCTGGGGGTGCAGGGACCTCTGCTGAGGTCTTGCTCACCCAGACGCAGTGCCCACATGGCCCCTGCCCTGTAGGCACTCTTCCATCCCTGCCCCCTTCAAAACACACTGACTTAGCGCTGGGCTCCCTGAATCCTCCAGGCAGACTCAAAGAGGGAACTGCTCTCACTACCTGTATTTTACATGAGGAGAAACTGAGGCCCAGGGAGATAAAGCAGTATACTGGAGGCTGCAGAGCTGGTCACCAGAGGCCAATCTCTCAACCTCTCCAGCTTCACAGGAGGTAGGAGCCCGCCTGTCCCAGCTCCTTGGGCTAAATACTGCTGGCAGTGGACGTCAAAGCCAGCTGGAGACCCATAAATACCTAGGAACGGGAGGCTGTTGGGAGGAAGCTCAGCCTACAATGTCCTCCAAACTCCCTACATATACTGTGTGGAGCCCTAGCTCTCATGCTGACCCCAGTCCCCAGGAAGCCCCAGATAACCACATCTTGCACAGAGGTGTTGTTGCTGCAGGGGCCGCCCAGGACAGCTGCAATCCAGAGGCCTCTAACTCACCCTGTTTCGTGCTCCAGAGCACAGGTGATCACTTGCCCATGCTGTCCAGTGGCTACTAAAACTCTGTGAGCCCGGCTCCCATGATCCCCCAATGATCACAAGGAGCTGGACATTCTGACTTCTCCAGGACACAGCTGAAACCACAGCAGTTCCATGAAGTCCTGAGATAAAGGACCTGGCCTCTCTGCCACCAGCTTTGCCCAGAGGTCACCAGCTTTATTCTCATTCATCACTGCTTTCCTCCATGTTCTCAAGGGTCTGAGCTCTTGCCTTGAAACCCTAATCCACAAACCAGCAGCCCAGACGGCTGGCCATATGTGGTCGTACAGGCTGCACACAACTGTCCTTCAGAGGAGACCTGTTCACGAGACTGCACATCTGGAGTTGTGCCCCGAGCCCGAACTCCACCAGGACCTGGCCCAGTGTCTCCCCTGGTTCCTGCCCTTGTCTTCATGGGTCACTCAGATGGCCATAGCCACCTTCTTCCAAGCTTTTACAGCCTACACCAATCTGCCTGAGGCCGGGGCACTGCTTGCAAAGACTGCCATAGGAAGTTCAGAGGATATGGAATCTGTGGGGATTCGGAGGTATCAGGTGAGTGGGAAGTCCACTGTCCACAACCGCAGCTGCCCAGCTGGCCACTCTACCTTCCAAACAACCTGTAGCACCATTATTCATGAGGTCAACTGCACCAAATAACTCCAGCCTGAGTTCCAACTTCAGGAGAGCATGGCGCTGTCCACACCTCATGAAACCCTGATGTTGGAATGGCACCAAGCTCAAGTGGAGGATTTATTATGCTCTGCTAATTCTCCAGCATCACTAAGCCACCAAGGGGGTTGTAACTGTGAAGTTCGCCAGCGAGAAGTGGGGAAATGGCCTTGCTACCCCATCCTTCAGGAGAGTGAGCAGCTTGGCTCTAAAGGACCAGCCTGACAGCCCACAGCATGCCGCCACTCAGGAACTGAGAGTTAATCCTGTGGCAGGTGCCTTGTGAAATTCTCTGCAGGTATCACATCCCTTAGACCTTACAGCATCCCAGCGAAGTGGGCACTGGTACTGACCCATGTGAAGAAGAGGAAGTAGAGGCACCAGAAGGAAGGAAGGAAGGTTTCACCGCCTCCCTCTGAGGTCGCTGGAACAACAGCAGGACAGCAGGAGAACCAGAGACCAGCTCCCAGGCCACTCGCGCCTGCCGTTTCCATTGCACAGGTGTGCAGAGGTTGGCAGCCAGCAGGCAGCAATGGGTCACAGGTGATGCTGACTTCCATCTGGGCTGAGTATCCGGGGACGATGCCAGGAACTGTGCCACAAAGGTCTTCATCAAGAGACCAGGTGAGTTTGTTTCGAG
Organism: Petromus typicus; assembly: GCA_004026965.1. Classification (NCBI taxonomy): domain Eukaryota; kingdom Metazoa; phylum Chordata; class Mammalia; order Rodentia; family Petromuridae; genus Petromus; species Petromus typicus. The sequence goes on from PVIR01000985.1 coordinate 121,414, forward strand.
GAACTGCTGAGACGGAGGGATGCTCCCAGAGGTGGATAAAGGGACAGCAGGAAGAGGGGAGGTCAGGCCTGTGGCAGGAGGGCCAGGTCACTCCAGCTGCCAGTCAAAACTCAAAGAGCACTTCCTAGACATTTCCACAATATAAAATTCTGGAAAATGCAAACTGATAGCGACAGTGATTGCCAGGGATGATGGAAGGAGGGCATGAGGAGACTTTAGGGGCAGCTCTCACCACTACCTTGACAGCAGGGTGCTGCATGGCTGTACACATATGCCAAAGCCCTCAGATTGCCAGATCAGAATACAGTGTATTGACAGCTGTCACACCCAATCCAGCTGTCAAAATGAATATGTAGGAGGTCTGTGTGCCTGGAGCCACGGAGGGGAGCGGAAGAGGGAGAGAGCCTGAAGGCTCAGAAAGGGCCAGCTCAGTGGGCACTAGGAACTCTGACCCTAGGCCACTGGTCACAGGAGGGTCTCAGTTTGCTAGGGCTGCTCTGACAAAGCACAGCAAATGGGGTGGCCATAACAACAGAACTTTATTGGCTCCGTTCAGGAGGCCAGAGATCCAAATTTGCAGTGCTTGGGTCCTTCCAAGGCAGTGGACAAGAGTCTGTCCTGGGCCTCTCTGCTGGCTTTTGCTGGTGGCTTCAATCTGTGCTGTTTGCAAGAGTAGCATCCACCTCTGCCAGGCCTTCCTGTGCCCTTCTGCCTTGTGTGAGTCTCCATCAAGACATCCTTTGTAAGGGCCACCTTGATGCAGAAGGACCTCATCCTAACTAACTCCATCTTCATAGCCCTGTTCACAGGAAGTCATTCTGAGATGCTGGCGGGTGGAACTGAGCTCTGGCTCTGGGGAGTGGTGAGGGAAGTTTGTGGCATAAAAACTGAGTGAGATGGAAGAGGATGGGAGGTAGGTAGGAAAGCCCTGTAACCCTGAATTGTGCTGTCACCTCCTCTGGCACCTGGGCAGTCCCTGCCCTCCTCAGAGCTCAGACTTCTACCTGTTGGCTGCGGTGAGGATCCATGCTGATAGGCCAAGGGCCAGAGGTATGGGCAACATGAGCATGGGAAGGCCAGCTCCTGCTCCTGCCCAGTCCCCAGAGAAACTCTCCATTCCCCTGACCGCATGGAGCCGCTCCGTCCCTTGGGTTGGCTGTGTGCTTATCTGCTACCCCATAGACACTAGCAGCCCAGAGAGATGTTAAGGCCTTTGCCCACTTGGCCCCAGTTAGAGAGGGTCACTATTTGTAGTCAGTGTTTGCAAGAGAACAGACTGAATGCAGGACATAGACGTTTACAAGATCAGCTGACAATATCTGTCCACAGAGCCAAATGTAGAAACACGTGAGAAATCGGCTCACATGCTAGAGACCCAGAGAATCCAGCCAAGGACCTGGAGCCGGTGTGATGTCCTACATGAGTCCATATCAGGAAGCTTCCTGTGACGGAAGACTGAAAGATCAACGCCAGAAAGCCTGAGGGTGACTGCTGAGGCCCAGAGTCTGCAGAGGCAGCTGGAAGGCGGTCCTGGGAACCCCAGTGACTGGCCCAGGAGCCAGGAGACAAAGCAAAAGACAAGGCAAAGGTCAGAGCTCCCCTGAAGAGAGCAGCAGCCATCCTCTGGTATAGGTAGATTTCTGCTCACAGTTCTGGCAAGGACCAGAACTCCTTCCCTCCCATTCCCCTTTAGACTGTTCTGATAATAATCCTCCATAGGGGGGATTATTATTATTATTATTAGAGGCCCCTTAGGGGGCCTCGCATACCCAGAACTACCTAACTCAATTCAGCTGGGTGTTCCCACACACCTTGGCCATTAAATTGGTTAACCACTGTAGTGGTCTACCAGGAGCTCTGCCATGCAGCATGTGCACCTGACTCCTGACTGCTCAGGGAGGAATCCAGGGTGGAGGTCAGAACCTCACAGTGTGGTGAGGTAGGAGACAGAATAATGGCTCCCACTGGTGTCCACAGTCTGATCCCTGGCACTGGGGCTGTCTGGCTTTCCACACTGTGGGACATACAGTTGTGAGAAGGGAAAGGCCTTTGCAATGGGGAGATTAGTCGAGATCAGTAATGGTGAACCTTTTAGAGATTTCCATGATATAAATGGCCCACGTGCCATAGGTTCACCACCACTAGACTAGATTATCAAATGAGCTCTGTCTTGGTCTGTTTTCTGTTGCCATAACAGAACCTGGAGACTGGGCAACTTCCAAAGAGTAGAGATTGATTTCTGCTCACAATTCTGGGGGCTAGAAGTCCAAACACCTGGTGCAAAATTCTCCTCGGCTTCCAGTGACTTGTGCTCCCTCAGCTCATGGCAGAAAAGAGAAGGCCAAATGGATACATGCAGAAGAGGTGAAACTTGGAGGGTAGACTTGCTTGACACCAGCCAGCTCTTATAGTAACTAACCTGGTCCACAACAGTGAGAGCTCACAAGAGAAAGGCAGGAATTCCTCTTTACCACCTCCCAGCCAGCACATCAGTTTTGAGGAAGAAAAATGGTGTTCAAGACACAGCACACTCAAGCCAATGCTACAAGTCCTTAAAGTGGAAGAGAGGCCGGAGTAGGGGCGGAGCAGTCAGAGGGATGTGCAGTGTGAGGGAACCTCTACCCATCTTCCCAGAGGACGGAGACAGAGCCGAGGTCTGCAGATGCGTCTGGAAGCCAGAAAAGACATGGGAAGAGATCACCCTGGAGCCTCTGGACAGAGCCCACCCTGCCAACACCTTTGTTCTAGCCCAGGGAGGCTCATGTCAGACCTCTGGTCTCCAGAACTATGAGGCAATGTGTTTGTGACATCTTCAGCCACTCTATCTGCAGCTGGACAGCAGCAGCAGAAAACTAGTACAGGTCGGGGATGTGCTTTGTTCCTCAGAGGGAAAGCCTTAGGTAAGAGACTGAGGATAGAGAACAAGCATGAGGTTTCCTGGCATGGGGGCTACACCTTATCAGCAACCCTAGAAGATGCAGTTCCCAAGCCTCCTCCCAGGAACAAGACACCCATCCAAAGCATATCTCAGGGGCCCCAGAGGACTGAGGAGACCATGATGGGACAGGGCACAAGGGTGCTTTGGAAAGAGCTTGAAGGTCTCAATGTTCTGAGCTGTGTTACCAGTGTGGGGCTACGACATGAGCAAAGGAGCGCCAGGAAGAGAGCAACTCTGAGCTATCAGAGCCTGCAGGGACCACATTCATGACTGACTCTCTTGGGGCTGCCAGGAATCTGGAGACAGGCTTGACCAGGCTCCACTGGTCAAAGTCAGAGGCCAAAGCCGGGGATTTAGGTCATCTGGCATCGGCCTTATAAGCACAAGGTCCCAAGTTTGATCCCTGGTAACCACATACAAAAATGTTGGGCATTGTGACTCATGCCCAGAAGCAAACAGTACCACATACCACAGTGCTGGGCTTGGTGGCTCACGTCTGTAATCCCAGCGAGTATTAGGAGGATTGCTGTGAATTCGAGGCTAGATTGGGCTACATAGTGAGCTCAGCGCCAGCCTGAACTACAAAGCGAGACCCTGTCTCAAAAAAAATATGTCAGAGGCCAGGGCCAGGACATGCTCCAAAGTCTCCTGTCATCCAGGTCAGAGGACAGGGTTGTGGTGACCTCTTGAGAAGGCTCCACCCCCACAGCTCAGCTTTCTGAGTCAAGTCTCTGCCTAAGCACAGCTCTGACTGCGTGAGAACTCAGCTCTGCATTCACACCTGCTGCAGTCCTGGCTCAGAGGCAGCTCCAGTCCCCCACTAGGCGCCCACATTGGGCCACCCCATCCCAAAGAAGCTTTCGGCAGCTACCCCACAGCAGTGAGCTGATGGCTCAGGATGCCAGCAAGGCTGTTAGTCCTTCCCAGGTCAGGTTGGCAAGGTTTGTTCTGCAAGATGACTCGTTTCTACTGCCATCCAGGTGGGAATGAGTAAGCCCTGGTGGGGCACAAGTCCCAGACCATCTGCACAGGCCCACCTCTCCGGAGGCAACCTGTGACAAGAGGGAACAAACAAGTCTTAGGTAGAGCCTGAGATCCAGCCTCATAGCTAAAAGCAACTCCCAGATCTCAGAAACCTCACTGCACATGCCAACTGCATGTACCAATCTTTTTCCCTCATTAGATTGTCGGGACCAATTTGCCCTCTGTCTTGATATTTTGTGTTCTGTAGGAAAGGACACAAAGACAAGTTGGCTGTTGGCCATTATATTAGTCAGGGAAGGTGAGGTTTCCGCTACTGTTGACAGATTTTTTTTTTCCTCATACAGGGATCAAACTCAGGACCTTTCAGTTGTAAAGCAGGTGTGTGGCCCTGAGCTAAATCCTTAGCCTTTTGGAGGGTTTTCAAACACAGAGCCATTTCCAGCACCAGAAGGGCAGAATGGTGAGGACCAGCTGCTGTGGGGCAGTGAGGAATCGGTCCCATCGCTCTTCCGTGAGAAGACACTGGCGTGCACAAGCCTCACTTGAGGTGCCTTCTCCTTTCTGTTTTCTAAGTGCTGGGATATTTTATTGCTACCATGTAAAGGCTCATTAGCGCCGGTCCTGGACAATGGCACTTTCAAGGTCAGGGGAACATAAGCAAGGAGCAAACTGAGAAATGACTCCAGTGCAGAGCTGTGCGGCAGCTTGAAGTTGCAGGAGGGAGACATCCAGGCAAAGGGAAGCTCTGTACCCAGCCTGGCCGCCACATTCCGGGACAGCATGTTTTCTAACTAAACAGTAGGCAGTGTGACACCCACCTATAATCCTAGCTACACAGGATGCTGAGGCAAGACCAGCATGGGCAACACAGCGAGGCTCTGTCCTAAAATTTTTAAAGACCTGGAGATGTAACTCAGTGGCAAAGCAACCCCGAGTTTATCCACAGGACCCTAAGCAGGCTGCTGCCTCTGGGACGTCACGGGTGCGACTGCAGCTCCAGATGCCTGCGGGCTGACATCTCCCACAGCCCCCACATCTTTCGCTGTCCAGCTCTGTGCCCCTGTGTGGATCTGTCCCCATGGCCTAGCTCCCTGCTGGACTCATCCGGGAGAAGGCCTAACAAGAGGCTGGGGTGGCACGGAGGGCAGCTGGAGAACTGCTCCCTCTGGACATGCTGAAGATGGGCAGGGCCAGCAGCTCACTGAAATCAGATACTGAGGCCATAAACATCCAGAATCGCAGCTCTGTCACCAGGAGCTTCTGACCTAGACCCAACCAGCTTCACTGGCCCAGCAAACAACATGGTGAGGGGCTAGGTCAGCCCGACTTGGTCAAATCCCAGCATGACTACTTAGCAGATGGCCTCTTGGGTAAGGGTCTCAACCTGAGATCCCCCAAAGTAAACTCTGACATAAGAATTGGGTACGGGTAGTTGTTCTGGGCTATAGTCCCAGGAAATAAGGATGGAGGACTGAGGGAGTATGAAGGAGGCAGAAAGAAAGCCAACAAAAGGTGAAGTAAGTACATTTACTGCTGTGGGTAGCTCAGCCCTACAGGGAACCCGGGCAGACTAGGTAGATCAGCACCACCCGACTGTTCTAGCAGGGTATGGACCTGAGGCATTTGTCAGCCATGCCACTATCCTTACCAGGGACCAACTCCATGGCACTTCAGACCAGCCCAGAGTAAAGACCAGCACACTCCCTCAGCCAGAGAGACAGGAAGTCACATGTGCATGCAGGAAGGGACTTCAGACATGGACCAAGGAGCTCATCACAGCTGGTCACGTCACTTCTCTGAACCCATAGTAAAATGAGGATGACACAGTGGTGAACACTGAGCTGCACGATGCGCCAGCTGCACACTGGGGCCGTGCCTGGCACTGGACAGCAGCCCCATACCCGGCAGCTGAGGCCATTCCAGAACTGTAGGAGATCTGTGAGCACATGTCTCAGAGCACAGAGGTCCCAGAGAGGAATGGGACATGGAAGAGAGGTGGCCTTCCAGAGGAGGAGGCGTGTGAGGACTGATGGTGTTCGGATCTCAGGAGAGGATCTGATTTGATGACCAGATTTTCCCTCAGGAAATCACTGACACTGTGGCTCTGGGAGGAGCCCAGAGGGACTTTAGGTGGAGCTTTTGGTGAGAAAGCAGGAAGCCAAGGCCAGAGAGAGGAAGTGGCGTGTCCCGCAATGCTGAGGCCTGTGCCCCACAGCCCAGCCTGGACCCAGCCCATCGTCCTGCCCCCATCCTCACAGCGCACTTCATCCAGATGGCACCCTGGGCCTAAGACAAAAAGTAGGTGCCAGTTCTTAAAGGACCGGCTGCTCAGGTCTGCCGTCAATTCCCTCAACATGCAAGATCCTCACAAAAGTGTCCCGTCGCCTCTGTGATGAAGTCAAGTGCACAGCCCAAGAGAAGAGATGTCAGACTGAGCCCAGTCGCATGCTCCCTGAAATCTGCCATGTGAGAGTGGTTCTTCAGATTTCAATCCCTCTTATTCTGCAGACTTTTACTGAGTACTCTTAGAAGCCAGGCATTGGGGATGGTGGCTGGAAAGGAGACAAACCCGAGTCAAAGGCATAAAGATATGACGCTTGAGAAGAGTTAAAGAGCCTCAGGAAAGCAAGTAGGGCTGCAACTGACTGGCAGCAAAGCGGACGGCTGTGTCGGATCCTAAAGCACACAGAGAAGTTTGTCTGGCAAAAGAAAAGATGCCTTGGGTCAGGGTTTTAGCTCAGTGGTTCCAGTGCCTGCCTCGCAAGCACAAGGGCCTGGGTTTGATCCCGGGTAACTACATGCAACAGTGCCCGCTGTGGTTACTCATATCCACCATCAATCAGTACCACATACCAAGTGCCAGCCATGGAGGCTCGCACCTGGAATCCTAGCACTCCGGAGGAAAAAGCAAGAGGATTGCTGAGTTCAAGGCTAAGTTTAGAACCAGCCTGAATTATAAAACAAGACTTTGTCTCAAAAAACTTTAAAAAAAAAAAAAAGAAAAGAAACCTTGGGAAAGATATTCTACATATAAGAAGAAGCATAAATATAAAAAGAAGTGAAACATGGAATGTTTGTGGAAAGCTGAGGTTTGTCATGATGAAAAGCCCAGGTAGAGGGCCAGGGGTTTAGCTCAGTGGTTCTAGCACCTGCCTTGCAAGTACAAGGGCCTCGGTTCAATCCCTGGTAACCACATACAACAATGCTGGGCATGGAGACTCACCCCCACCAGCAATCAGAACCACATACCACAGTGTCTCATGCCTATAATCCCAGCACTCAGGAGGCAGAGGCAGGAGGATTGCTGTGAGTTCAAGGCAAAGCTCAGGGCCAGCCTGAACTACAAAAGCAAGACTCTGTCTCCAAAAACAATAGCCCAGGTAGAGGCGATTAGCTGGAGAAGCAGGCTGAGGAAACCATTTTTCATAATAGTCTGGGGCCTTACGGGCCATTGCCTATGCCCACATCTGTTGCTAAATAAGATGGCTACCATACCTGTGGAGACACCAAACCATTAAAAGAGAATTGAGACAGTCTTTTCATGGAAAAGTTCTTCTATGAACATGGTCAGGAAGGCCCAGTGCTGCAGAGACCAGACCAACTCCCAAACCTATCTGCTTTACCTCGCTATACCTGGAAGCTTTCCAACCCACCTGCTTCCCAAGCTGTAAGGAAGACCCAACTTCCCACATCCTTCTGTGAATGAGACTCTCAGAATGTGCTGGAATGTTCTGGAACATTCGTCGTCTCACAGGTGAGTTGCCAGAGATGAAGCAGGAACTGATAGCACATATATTCATTCCACTGATACCAGAGTGGCCCTTCAGTGCCAGCCAGTACCCTCATCCTTAAGGATATCACAAAGAATTAAGTAGCCAAGACTATAAGTCATATAGAAATTACATAATGGCAGAAAAACAAATAAACAAAATAAGGTAACTCAAATTATGACAAGCTCAGTGAGAAAAAAAAAAGAAAAGTGATGTGATAGAAAGTTGAATAAGTATAGTCATGGAGCCAAATTCAGCCTGCAGCTTCTTTTTGTGTGACCATAAAGTAAAGGATAGTTTTACAGTTTCACAGTCATGAGGGGAAAAATAAGAAAAAGAAAATGCAACAGAAACCTTCAGGTCCACATAGTCTAAAACAGTTGCTATCTGGCCCTTTCCAGAGGGAGTATCTCTCTCAACTTAGCAAGCCGCAGGTCCGGTCTTATTACACAGTTTCTTTCTATTCCTCAGCACCACCTCTACCTTAGGGAAGATGAAGCACTGTTCTAGTTCAGCAAAAGTTCATGTGTTTGGCCACCTGCCAATTAGCCAAGAATCCAGACATCCGTGTCCCCCCCCACCGGCTGTCTGAGGGCCAACCAGAGTCTGTCTGGCCCTTTATCAAGCCGGAACTGTACCTGCTCCTCAGCAGCTGGCAGACCAGAGAGCCCCTGCACCTCCACGTACCTCTCCTTCTGCCTGAACACAGTGCTCTAAAACAGAACCACTGGACAGCTACTTCACGGTACATGTCAGCCTATCCACAACGTGGATACTTGTTGCAGACCAGAGAATCCAGGCCTTACTGGCCTCCTCTGTGAACACGAAGCAAAAAGGCTGCCTTCGGGTGACTGCACGTTATAGGGTCTAAGGAAAACTGAAGACAGCTGAGGTTACGTTGTTTACCAGAGTATGTGCTAACAGACAGCGGATTCGGGAAAGCAGCTGAATTTTGTGGGGTTTTTGTTTGTGACTGCCTGTGCTCGTGTTTGGGTGAATTAAGGCAAGATGAGCCAGACGTGGGGGCTCCTCGAGGGCCTCCTGGCTTCCCGCCTGATACACTCACTCTGGGTCTCTTTGCCTTTCAACTTCCCTCACCCCTGGGTCAAGGAGAACAAAGTAGTGGGTTACAGGCTCCCTAAAAGTGGGCTTGGGACCCCAGCTTGGCTACAGTTAGTCTTATTTTAATTCAGTCAAATAAATGCCTCAAACCGTGGCCTAGACTTAACTTTAACCACCTGACATTATGGTGTATGTCCGTAATCCCAGCTTGCAGGAAGTTGAGGCGGATGGATCACCATGAGTTCAAGGCTAGCCTGAACTACATGGCAAGACCCTATCTCAAAAAAAATAAATAAATTCTAAAAATGTTTTTAAAAGTCTGACACTAAGCAAGAAGGGAAGATACGTTGGTAACCAAATCAAACAGACGGGTCTAGCTGTCCCAGAAAGATGGCCGATAAAACACACTCACACAGCAGTTACCAACCAAAAGCCACACGGAGCAAGACAAGTCCCCTAATCAGCTGAGCTCACCCCGCAGCAGCATCTGCACAACCTTCCATAATAATTGAACTAAAGGGGAATCAAGTCATCTCTTAAAAGAAAGTTTATCCCAGCAATGCTCAAAAGAGTCTCTCCTCTCTCACCAGCTCCACCGCCCTGGAAGGTTCCAAAGACCAATCAGTGCACAGTGAAATTTGTGCCCTGCGAACAGAAAATTAATATCTGAATGATGTACTCTGAAACTGTGAGATGAGCCCTTCCCTAAAATTAAAACAGTTCATGTGTCCACACGTACTGATGGCACAAATTCTTCCTGCGGCAGTGGTGAGCATATCCAATGAAAGATGCTGGATAAAACATACCTGTGACTCAAAACCCCTTCAAATCATAACAGAGGGGTGGAGATTGAGCTCTGGGGTTCTGGTGCCTGCCTCACAGCACAAGGTCACGAATTGATCCCTGGGATCACAAAAAAAAAAAAAAAAAAAAATCATAAAGAGATTTTGTTGGGTTCTATAAATTGAATCCAGGGCCTCAAATGACTCAAAGTACACTCATGTACTTAGTTTCCACAGTGTAGTGGTTATCACGTTCACCTCACATTCTAGTACTGAGCGCGACCTTTAAAGTAATAGACACCCAGCACTCTGAGAGGCTAAGGCACGAGGGTCACAAGTTCAAGCTCAGCCCAGGAAACCTAGCAATTTAGTAAGAACTTATCTCAAATTAAAAAAAAAAAAATTAAGGCTGCAGCTCAGTGCAAAGGCCTTCAGGTTAAACCCCAGTACTAAACACACACACACAGGAACAGACACAGAAGAACACAGAGAATGAGAAACAGCTGGAGTGCCATTTGGAAGCTGGCAACAGACAGGCAAAGCTGAGTGGAGAAGCTGAGGCTCAAGCTGACTTATGCTACAAAATCCTCACCCACCCTAGAGAAAGGGATGGGGGGACAAGAGGTGCTGGTGTAGGTGTGACCCCAGGGACCAGCACCCACTCCTGAGCCACAGCGGAGCACCTCACCCACCCCAGCAGAGGACTGGACGCTGAGCACGTAGAAGTCAAAGCACCAGCACTGCACCAGGGACTCTGAGGACCTGTGGGCGGGGAGGAAAGGTACCCCGAGAAGGAAATTAAATTAAAGCTTAAATATTGGATAACAAGACCCACAGACTCCTTCCCCCACTCAGACCTCAGACTGTGGCAAAAACAAAGGCAAGAGGTTGGAAAATTCTTCACAGGGCAACCTGACCAATTTAAGTGAGCAGAGCTCCGGGTACCAACATTATTTGTCTTGTGTCCTCGAAGGATGAATGATAGACATGAAAAGAAGTTTCTTCTGCTTTTACTCAACAGAATATTTCAGGGAGAATTAACTTTTGTCAGGAGAAACACATTTTCCTGCACTTACTCCATCTTATCTCCCGCCATTTTTCAGTCAGAGGAGGGGAAGTAGTGTATTGTATTTGACACATACAATTACAAGTTCCCAGAGTCTACTTCTGTCTCTGCTATTAGGATTATTTCTCAGTACCAATGAGCTGAATTGTCCAAGAGCTGGATTCACTTGCCTTCAAGTAAAACTACCTGGGGTACTTGAAAACTACCAATCCTAGAGCTCCTCAACTCTGATTTTATTAGTTGATGCAAGAGCCAGCCAACTCCCTCTCCAAAATAATAAAAATCAAAACTCCCCAGGGGGTTCACATGTGCAGCAAAAGCTGACAACAGCCACCCTGAAATAAGGTCCACAAATGACAATCCACTCCTGTGATCAGAGCTGCGAAGCAGCCTTTGGAATGAACTTTTAGATAAGACTGGACAACCAAGGGTTCCCAAGTATCCAGAAAAGACAACATGAAAGGTAGACCAAGAAAATCAACCTGGAAGCAACAGAAATTATGCAGGAAGAGAAGACTCTTTAGGCAGGAAAGAGATGATTAATTTCTCAGTTAGATTTAGACTGTCAGAGAGATTAGAAAAAATATTAAGTCCATTAAATAAGAACAAAGTTCTATTTTTTTTTTTAAAAAAAGGTAGAAACATAAAAATTTAATAGAGAAGAAATAAATTTGGAAGTTAAAGATGAGAAATCTCCCCAAAAATAGAACAAAAGGTAAAGAAAAAATAGAGAAAATGAGAGAGTAACTTCAAAAGACCAACATCAAAATAACAGGCAGCCCAGGAAAACAGAGGGGGAAAAACATCAAAGAAATAATTTGGGATGAAGGCCTGGGTTTTCAGATTAACAGGCTTGCCAAGCACCAGCATAGCAGATGCAAGCAGACCCACACGAAGGCATAGAATGATTAATTTTAATCATTGAGTTTCTGCCCCTTAGAAGCCGGAGATAATAGAGCAATTCAAATTTCTGAAGGAAAGTTATTTCTATCTAGAACTTTCTATCAAACTGTTAAATCATCCATTAACTATAAGAATAGAATAGACATTTCTGAATTTGAAAAATCAGAAATGTCCTCTCTCACACTTGCTTGCTTTCTCTTTTTCTTCTGAAAGAGGCTAGCACAGGAGAAAGGAAAGGAAAATATCCATGAAGAGGGGAACTCCTTCACGAAATAAGCCTTCCCAGCCTCCTCTGTAGGTAGGATGTGAAACTGTGCCCCATCGAGAAAACAGTGCAAAGATCAGAACAGGAAGGCCCTTGACTAACTGTGGTCATCCAGCTTCTGTCCTTCAACTCTCCAGCCTCAGGTGTCTTTTACACTGGCAGCAAATAGACTAACACCCCACCCACTGCTGACCTTTGGCCCAGCCACCCTGCTCCGCAGAAGTGCGATTGGTGTGAAGTCACCTCAGCTCCTCCCCACAGGACACCATGCTGTGCTACACACTTTGGGGGGGCATACCATGGCACCTGCCCACTGCTCCTCACAAGCCCAGCTGTTCTGCCTTGTCCTCTCTGGGGCCTCCTTCTACTGCATCTGCGTCCTCAACACACAGAAGACTCCCACGTGGTTACTGAGGGTCAGCTGAGTCCTGCAGAGGACACACTCATTCCCGAAGGTCCTCAGCCAGACTCCTCTGCCACAGACACTTCTCTGAACCTCAGTTTGCCCACTGACAGAATAGGGATGAAACAATAGTCTCTCCTTCCTGAGACTATTCTGAGAATTAAATGACATCCATGTTCCCAAAGCCCTGAGCATAATTCTTGGTGCACAGTACATCCTAACAGCCATGACTTCTGGCTGTTATATGCTACCTTGTCCTGTAGCAAAGGAGTCTGCGTTACTGAAGTCAACCCTTTGGAATCATCTGCCTTATGTGCACTTGAAGCCTCATTAAAAAGAAGACCAAAGAATAAGACACATACAATGAGTCCAACTTCACTAGTGTCCCCCAAAAGGCTCAGGATGCCAAGTCCTGCGAGGAAAGAGCCTCATTAAATCACAGACATCTGTAAACTTCTAAGGAGCCGTTCAGCAAGTGACTTGGTGAAATCTGTTTGAATTAAAACATGTTTTGCCTCCTTCTCAAGGAGAATTATCTCTTTAGGGAGCTCCTAACTTCCCGCGGCAAAGGCAAATCTGTCTTCCCATCTGAAGCCAAGGTTGTCTGGACGTGGCCTGAAGTGGCCAAGTGCCCCACATCAGGACAGGGCCTGTAAGATGACCAAAGCCTAGCTCTGGCCCAAATTTCCAGACAACTGACTGAAACTCTGCCACCCTGCTGTGAAGCGTGTAGTTACCTGTTCCTTGGCCCTTGAGAACCAAACTTACAGATATTTTGAAATTCACCTGAGCCACATGACAAACCAGTTTGGTAACAGCATCAAGAGGCAGCCACAGCTATAGACAAATCACAGTTTAAAAATGCCGAGAACCTCACCAGATGGAACATAATCAGACATCCATTGCCAGCCCAACATGGAAAGCCCACCCACATCTCCCGCAGACGGACAACCTCCCTGGGTCCTGTGCTGTCTCCTTAATGCTCCCTGCTCCCTGTTGGATAAAACAGAGCAAACTCCCCTCCAGATTCACCATTCAGTGAATATTCTGGGTGCTGAGACTCCAAGCCAAGGAAGCCATCACAGGAACAAGGCCCACACAGCCCCTTTTCTGATCTTCCCGGAGCTGAGTCCCACGGAGGGGCCGGCTCAGAAACCCGCGCAGCTGCACATGAAGCTGCTCCCCAGCCACGTGAGCCCCAGTGAGAAGGCAGCACCCTTTTGACATATGAAGGGACACACACTAAGGCAGAAACAAACTCAGCACAAAGAGCTGCGGTGGGTGGGGTGGGCATGGAATAGGGTCAGCCCCAGCCCTCTCGACTCATAACTTCAGATCCCTCTGAAGACGTGCTGCTCAAGAACCTCAGAGCTGTCCACGTGTCACAGCCCCACGGGATTCATGAATCTGAGCCTCCTCCCGATCCATCCCAAGAGGAAGCATGGGCCCTCTCGCATCAGTGAGGTCCCGGAAGTGCCACTCTGCCTCTTTTTCCCACCTTCATCCAGTCCTGTGAGGGAGGCATTGTAGGGAGCACCCCTTCCACTTTACAGACAGGGAATCACTTGGCACTGCAGTCCCCAGCCCCCTAGTCAGAGCTCCCTGCCCACCCAGCAGCTCTTCGGAGAGCCTGAAATCACCCAGGAAGTGACAGTCTCTCAGACCCAGGAGCCTTGGGCATTGCTTCTTGCTCAGCAGAATCAAAGTTTGGGGTTCCCAGAAAAGGTCTGTATCTACCCTGATGCTTCTGCCTCTCTGTAAGCACAAGCACTCAGGTCCAGCTGAGCCTAGGAAGAGGGAGCCTCGCCACTGCTCCTGAAGTGCCTCTGCCCCTGAAAGTCACTCCAAGCTCTTTATTCGAGAAACTAAAATACTTTTGACAAGAAACCAAAAGAAATGACACTACTGGGTTTGTTGAGACATTCGCCACATATTTCTATTTCTCTTAGCTGATGGCAAAGCCAAGAACGCATGTGAGCTTTGGGACAAGCCAGCGAGTCAGGGAGGGGTGGGATACTCCCTGTCTCCTCCCGCGCCTACCACACGGCTGGGCCCCAGACCGAGCTCCAGAGAAGACAGCCTGACAGGCACCGCAATCTCTTGACTAGCTGGATGTGGCTGGGTGATGGATTTGTTTTTCAAATACAGAAACCAGTGAGATTCTTTCCTTCTAGATCCAAGTAGCTCAGGGGAGGAAGAAAATGATATCATCACCGAGATAAAGGGCAGAGAAGATGATAAACAGGACCACAGAAGCCCCTAGAAAGGAAAAATCCACACACTTGTCTGCAATCCACACAACTGTCTGCACAATTTGCAGTCTCTGGATGCCTACAGTTGGCAACCTGCACATTGTCATGGTATGACATGCCTGAAGTCCTAACTGCCAATACTGCAGAATGTGACTTTGTTTGAAGACAGAATCTTTAAAGAGATAATTAATGTTAAACAAGGTGATTGGGGTGTTCCCTGATCCAATAAGACTTGTAGCCTAATAAGAAGAGGAGAGCAGAGAAGATTCTAGAAAGATGGCAAACTAGGAAATGACAGGAACCTGTCTTCCTGCCTGAAGGACAATTGCAGTGGCCAATGTAACCTTACCTATGGGAGCCTGGCCACTTCCAGGGGAAAGTACAGTTCATTTCACTCAATTTCAGCTGTCAGCACATTAAATTATCCACCCCCACCCCAGCAAGATGACAAGCAGCTGTGCACGTGTCCCCAGAGTGACCTGCACGTAGCCTGTGCGAGCCAGGGTGGACATATCTGGCCCCTGCTTTCAAACTGCAGGGATGGGGGCTGCTGATCGCTCCTTCTGAGAACAGAGGTGCAGCCTAAGAGGCAAACAGCCATTATTGTTACGTGGCCGTCATTGTTCAAGTCCCTCTCCTCTGGCTAATGTGACTTCCAGGGCACTCTAAGAACCAGAATCCTCCATATTTCTCACTTTCCCTTTTGGAATCCTTTCATTTAAGGCTAGAATATTTGAAAGAGATATAGTGGTGCATACCTGTAATCTCAGCACTCAGGGTTGCTGAAAGTTCAAGGCTAGCCTTTGCTACATAGACAGTTCAAAGCCAGGTTGTACTACATAATGAAACCCTGTCTCAGAGGAAAAAAAAAAAAAAAAAAAGACTAGAATATTTGAAGGCAATTGCATATCTGGAAAAACTTAGAAAGTAACCATGAATTCCCAGGGAAAAAATGCAGAGTCAGTAAAGATCTAAAAAGTCATTATGATTGTACCTCAAACTGATCCTTGGCATAAGACAGCCTAAAAATGATTTTTTAAAAGCAATTTAAAGGCCAAGGACTTAGCTAGTGGCACAGTACCTTCCTGGTAAGGTCAAGGTCCTAAGTTCAATCCCTAGTACCCAAAAAGGCAACAGTGATATAAAACAGCAAACCCTGGAGAAGATGAGAATCTGATTTCCAAACAAACTACCTTATTAAATTCAAAGGATGGTGCACACCTATAATCCCAGAACTTGGTAGGCTGAAGCAGGAGGATTGCCATGAGTTTGAGGCCAGCCTGGGCTACATAGTGAGACTCTGTCTAAGTACATAAATACCAGTGTTATTTTCAGTAGAAAAAAAAAATCTGAAAGCACACAAAGGAAAGGCCAGGGATTTAGCTCACTGGTTCTGGCACCTGCACCTCCCTCGCAAGTGCAAGGTCATGAGTTCAATCCCCTGGAAAGAAAGAAAGAGAGAGAGAGAAAGAAAGAAAAATAATAAATCAACAAAAACTATCTGAAATAAAAAACCTGAAAGCAGATCTACTATAACAAGGATTTTTAATACAACTACCCTAATGATACTAAAATACAAAGAAAGATGTAGAAAAAGTCAAGAAAATGGTATGAAATCAAAGTAAAAATAATTTTAAATTATATAAGACCTAAAAAGAAGCCAAAAGAAATTCTGGAACTGAAAATGCAATTTAAAATAGTGAAATATATCGCTGCTCACCCTTTTGGCTAAGATCAAGTGTAAAATAGTGAAATATTTTGCTAGAGGGATTCAAATGCAGATCTGAACAGGCAGAAGAATCAATGAACCTGAAGACAGGGCAGTGGAAATTATTATTAAATTTAAAGAAGAAAAAACAGGTGGACAGAGCCTATGAGATCTATGAGACACCATCAACCAACCAAGTGATACCTCACAGGAGTTCCAGAAGGTGAGAGAAAACACAAAATTAGTCTGAATAAAAAAATTTCTGAAGATGACAGAAACCATAAAATTGGTCTGAAAACATAAAAATGGCTGAACATTCCCCAAATCTGATGAAAGACATGAATATCAACATCCAAGAAACTCAATGAACATCACTTAAATTGAACTCAAAGCCCCCACCAAAACACATATAATCAAACTTCTAAAAGAAAGAATCTTAAAAGCACCAGGGAGATTCAACCCATCATACATAGGGAGCCCTAGTACGCTTGTGGGAGGATTTTCCACCTGAAACTTTGGAGCCAGAAGTCAGTAGGCTGATATATTCAAAGGGCTAAAAGAAGAAGAACTGTCTGCCAAGAATCCTATCCCCACCAAAACTGTCCTTCGAAAATGAGGAAGTTAAGACCCTCCCAGACAGAGGCTGAGGGAATTTGTTACCACTAGATCTGCTCTGAAGGAAATGCTCAGTCCTGTACAGTGATAAGAAAGGACACTAGACAGTCACTTGAAGCCATATGAAGAAATAAGTATCTCATTAAAGATAAATAACTGGGCAATTATAAAAGCTAGTATTATTATAACAAGGGTTGGTAACTCTACTTTTTTATATGATGTGAGAAAATAATACATTTTAAAAACTTAGTCTGAAAGTTAGGATTAATGTAACTTTGTTTTATAATCTCACACGTTGTTGTCTATATAATGCAAGAAACTAATGAACGTGATAGCTATGAGTTTATATTTTGGGGCATACAACATATAGAGGTGTAATTTTATGATATTAGATACTGAAAAACAGAGTGATAAAGGAGCAGAATTTTCTTGTGTGACTGAAGTTAAGCTGGGATAAATTCTTAGAGTGCTTTAGGATATTAGATATACTCTTCATGGGAATCACAAAGAAAATAGCCAAAAAATAACCACAAAAGGCAATGGGAAGAAGAATTTAAACATTTCCCTACAAAAAAATCATGTAAATAGGAAAAAAGGCATAATGTAAGAAATAACAGCCATAAAGCCTATGGAAGCATATAGAAAACAAATTGAAAATGACAAAAGTTAGTGCACTCTTAAGTAATGACTTTAAATATAAATGGTTTAAACTCTCAAATTTAAAGAAGTTGGCAAAATAATTTTATAAAAACACAATTCAGCTATATGCTGTCATAAGAGTTGCATTTTATTTCCAAAGACATAAATAAATTGAAAAAAGTGAAAGAAAGGGGGGAAAAAATCATGCAAACAGTAGCCAAAACCTGTAGAGATATTACTAATATCAGAAAAAAATAAACTTTAAATCCAAAACGTTTATAAGAAATAAGGACATTATGCATTGATAAAAGATTCAATACAGCAAAGATAACAATACTTATAAACATTTATAAGCATAATGACAATCTATCAATATATACAAAGTAAAAATGACTGAACTAAAGGGAGAAATAAGTAGTTCTATAATAGTAGTGATAGGATTCATGTACTCTCAGTAATAGATAGTACAACCAGGTTATAGAGAACTTAACACAGTAAACCAGTGGGATAAAAGGGACATACTCAGAACGTCAGATCTAATAACAACAAAAATACACATCCTTCTCAAGGGCACCTGGGAAATTGTCCTGGATAAGACATTTGCTGGAACACAAATTAAATCTTATCTTCTGTATAAGATAGATCTTATACAGAACAGGTTCTCTGACCACAGTGAGATGAAGTGAAAACTAACAGAATAAGTAAAATTGGAAAAGTCACACACTGTGGAAATTAAACAACACACTCTTAAATAAACAATGGGCCAAAAGAGAAATCACAAGGTAAATTAGAAAAGCTAAACAAATTGGATTTCATGAAAACTAAAAATTTCTGAGCATCGGAAGTCAATATTAAGAGTAAAAAGGTAATATAATGGAAGAACATATTCTATATATTGGACAAGAGATTAATATCCAGACTATATCAAGGACTCCTAAAACTTAACAAGAACTCAGTTCAAAACTGGACAAAATGCTTGAGTAGACTTTCCTCCAAGATGATTCACACAAGTTCCCCGGACAACAATGCTCCCACCTGTTCTCACAACCGCTGCTGGAGAACTGGGCATATCCCACAGGTGTGAATCCATCGGAAGAAGCTCTTTGAAGTTTGTGCCTGATTCCTGTGGACTTTACCCGATCCCTTTCCATTTGCTATTGTTTTCTGTTTTGTTTTGTTACAATAAATCTTAGCCATGAGTATGATTCTATGTTGAGGTCTATGAGTCCTTCTTGCATATCGCCAAATGTGAGGATGATATTAGAAATCCTCAAAACATCCCCCACTACCACCACCAAGAGGCTCTTCTCAAACAGTGGACCCAGATCTTGGTCCCAACAGTCCCGGTGACAAGCATAGGAAGCACCTGACACCTGCTGGCCATACAGGCTCCCTGGGAACCATCCATAATTTGACTCAGAGGGGCTGGAGCTAGTCTGAGAAAGCGGGTTGTTGATATATCCCTGGAAGATTCCACATTTAGCCGGACTTGGGAACCTCTGGTTTAGAAACCACCACCACCACCACCACCACCACCACCGCCACCCTGGCTATGGGGAGAAAAGAACCTTTCTTCATTATTGGTGGAAATGTAAGCTGATATAACCATTATGGAAATCAGCATGGAGATCCTTCAAAAAAGTAAAAATAGAAATTCCATTTGACCCAGCTGTTCTCCTTTTGAGTATCCTCCCCAAGGAGTTAACAACATACCAGAGCTATGTATGTGTACCTATGTTTATAGCAGAACAATTCATAACAGCTAAAGCTTAGAATCAGCCCATATGTTCACCAAGAGAGGAAAAGGTAAAGAAAATGTGGTACCAATATACAATGGATAATACTCTGCCATTAAAAAAGGTAAATGAGGTATTTATAGGAAAATGGATGCATCTTGAGGCCATAATGATAAGTGAAATAAATCAGACACAATCTCGTACATCATATGGTATCTACTATCTGAAAATTTTATTGTTTTAATTTTTGTTTAATGTGAAAATTTTAATAGAAAAGAGAGAGAAAGAAAAAAGTAATTACATATATTCTAAGTATGTTTCTTTTGTCAGTCTCTGATTTCACTCTAATATAAAGGCTCATGTTGCATGATTTCTTCTTCTTTGGATAGGTGAAGGCCTTTATTGTTGTTGTGAACGTGGTTTATTTGGAAAGAAAAAAAGGCAAATTCCCACAGTAGGAAAATCTATGAAGATAGAGTTGCGCAGTGCTTACCTAGACTTATCTGGATGGGATTGGGAGAAAATGACTAGTAGGTGGAGTGTTTTGGTTTGGTGTAGCAAAAATGACCTAAGTTTGATTGTGGTTGTGGTTGTGGTTGCGGTTGTAACACTGTAAATGTGCTGAAGTCTACAGGATCTTACACTTTAACTTTGTAAATTGTGTGGTATGCAGATTTTTGGTTTAATAAAGTTTTTTTATTAGAAAAAATTTTTTTTTTTTTTTTTTTTTTTTTAGGTTTTTTGAGACAGGGTCTCGCTTTGTGGTTCAGGCTGGCCCTGAGCTCAGCCTCAAACTCACATCACAATCCTCCTGCCTCTGCCTCCCGAGTGCTGGGATTACAGGCGTGAGCCACCACGCCCGGCACTGTGGTATGTGGTACTGGTTGCCGCTGGGTGTGGGTCTCCA
>PVIR01000986.1:0-82757 GCA_004026965.1 Petromus typicus
GCGTGGGCCTGGAGACAAGTAAGCTCCAAACTGGGCGCAGATTCAGTGACGCAGACTAGGTGCTGCAGTCGCCGTTTCCCGAGCCGCCCGCTGCTAACCTCAGTCCCTGGGCGCTCCTCCGGCGTGGGCCTGGAGACAAGCAAACTCCAAACCCGGCGCAGATTCAGTGACGCAGACTAGGTGCTGCAGTCGCCGTTTCCCGAGCCGCCCGCTGCTAACCTCAGTCCCTGGGCCCAGGTGTTTAATTATTTTAAGTATAAAATGTCAAAGTAAATTTCTCTCAAGTATAGGAATGTACAATAATAGACAGTAAATGTACCCTAAGCAGATAGGTTGGCCTCACAAGATCAGTCATTAGTCTGATTATTGATTATTTAATCAAGCTCTAAGAAATATTTTGGAAAAACTAGCTGTCATATATGTTTATTTTATTAATACCAAGATAAGTATGAATTTTTGGGTGGAAGTAAATTTAACTTAAGTGGTGTGGTCCCTTGAATCAAGTACTGTGTAGTTGGTATCCTCCTTAAAAGGTACTCACTCAGTCAAACTAAGAATATTTCAAAACATAAAATTTATAAATTTTATATTATTTTACTTTGTAACTACCAAATAATTTAAAATATCTTAATGTAGTAAGCAATTATAATAAATTATCTAAGAACATAGAAGTATATTTTCTTACCTCTTAGTTCCTAAAATCCAGCAGAGATTTTAGCATTTTACATGCTTCACTGCCATAAACCTTAGCTTATCTCAAGGACCCTTCATGGTAACTGATATAGCACATATTATGAATTATTAATGGGCCCATGCTCACATAATAGGGCTACTAAATTCAAAATAAACAGAATGATATATATCAAAACTGCACTAAATACTCATTGTTTCACAAACATGAATACCATGGCTATTAAATCCTTGGAAAATCTTAATATATTCCCAAATGGAGGAAATTATGTGCATTTTTCTACTTATAATTAATTAAAATTTTACATGTAAAACAAAATATATTCAAATAATGGTAAGGATTAGATAAATAACACATTTGGATTAAAAATAAATATTTTCCTTATGTGACCAACCTGCTATTCCAAATAAATTGTATCATTTTAATTAAATACTTAATTACAAAGAAGATAGAAAAAAGTAGATCATTTTTTAACACAGGAAAATACTCAGCACATACAGTTTTAAATGTACATGAAATGAAGTTGAAAAATGATTATATGAAGTGAAAAATGATTATAACTAATTACATATATTTTAATAAATTTATATAATATACTATAGTTTGGCATATAAAGTTTGGATCAGAAAGAAAGTAATTATAGAAAAAGTAGTTACTGTAAGTTAGAGTCTGGTTGAATCATATATCAGTAAACTGAAGAAGCAGTATAAACTTGTTGATTTTGTTTTTTAGTAAAATATCAACCATATATAAAAGAAAGTAAATGAAACAGAAAAAAATATAAAAATCTACATTAATATTGTGTTGCATTTAGAGACTTATAAACAAATTTATTAAGTAGGTAATTTTAAAAATACTTATTAGGCACCTACCATGGACCTAACATACTAGATGCTAGTGATGAAGCAGAGAGACAGAGAATCAAAAGCAAGAAGATACACTATTTGATTTTATACACTACTGGGGAAGGACATACCGGACCATACAATTACAAATGTATACTTTCTTACATTGTTCATAATTCTGTAAAAAAAAGAGAAATCTCTAAGCAAAGAATCTGTCAGAGTGATGACTTTAATGTTTTCTCTGAGGCATTTGATTGGAACTGAGGTAAGAATGTTGTACAGAAATTAACTGGGGTCTGCAAAGACCACATAGAGAGCAGCCCATTTCCCAAGAAGCACACAAGCACATACACAACAGCTAACGTGGCTGCAGAATTCAAATGTATTCACAAGGAAGTGGGTCCAGAGATGGGTGGGCTGCTGATTAGTGAATCTCGTGCAGGGTAATACAAATTAAAAAGCATATGCAAATTCTAAACATCAAAACACAGCTATTGAGAATATTATCATTCTTCAAGCAAATAGAATATTGGCAGCAGTTGGGCAAGGTCTTAACCTATGATGATCAACAACTTTATAAAGTGTCTTCTACTGGGAGAGTGCA
The DNA here is from genome assembly GCA_004026965.1 of Petromus typicus. Taxonomy (NCBI): domain Eukaryota; kingdom Metazoa; phylum Chordata; class Mammalia; order Rodentia; family Petromuridae; genus Petromus; species Petromus typicus. The sequence continues at coordinate 2,141 of PVIR01000986.1, forward strand.
GAGCTTTAAGATAATGACATTGTGAAGAGGAAATAGCAGATATTTTGTACACAATTATAATTCCATATCTGTCTGAGGTAGAATAAAAGAAAAATAACAGGGAATATTCGCAGCAGTTGTACTTAATGGAGCATGCATGATACAGTCTTATTTATTCACAACCACATTTTCCCCTGGATTTGCTGTTAGAACAGCACAGAAAGAGAAACAATTTAATAACAAGTCTGTGGAAGTTGTTGCAAAGGGTAATCATGAGTTCTCAACTATTACAATGCAAGTAGCTTTACTTGGAATTGAAATAACAACGTAGAGATTTGGTCCCCTAGGAAAAATTACACCAGGCAGCCTGATTGAGTGGAAACTATCCAATAAACTATGCATGGCCTTTACAATCAGTGAACTGTATAAAAGAGACTCAATTTCCTGAATTGCATGTCAAGGACTAAATTTACATCACATATCCACTTGAAGTAAACATAAATAAGCATGCTGATATATGAACTCCATGGGGACAAGTAGAATAACACTAGGCAACTGCCTGACCTCCTCGCCACAGTACTTTATGTGACTCTCAGTGAACGTTACTGTTTAGTGGAGTAAGTGGAAATACATAGAGGATAGATAGATGAATAGGTAGATGGATAGGCAGGCATTTAGACACATTTTAATGCTACATAGGTAATTTTTGTCTTTCACAGGTTAACCAGTTTGCACACTAAATAATCCTATAAACATCAAAATGGGACTAACAGTCTTTCAGCAAAAGTAGACTGAGTAAATTAGATCATTTCTTTAGAGAATAATTCAAAAGACATCTGAAAATATCACCTTAAAATTAATGTGAATAATAATAAGTTGAGAATAAATTATTAGGTACAGGAAATAATCATAATAGTGGTACAGACTTACTATCCTTTGTATCTGTGCTGCTTATAACATGACTTTTGGTTCCTTCAGGAGGAGATGGAGCCTGTCAGTCCCAAAATGTGCATTGACCTTATGACTTGCTTAAGTCAAAGAGTGATATATGCATGTTTATTTGTGTTATAATGAAATCTATTCTTCTGTATAATCATTGTGATACCCTTAATTTTTAAAAAGTAATTTGGCATGTGTGGCATGTTCATTTCTGAGCCTATATTTTGGTTTCCACCTTCCTGTTGGAATCCTGTGATTATGAATGACAAAGGTAGGCTATCATGCTGGAAGAGAAGAGAAAACTTCAAGCTACTCTACTACTACTGTTATCAATTAGCCAGGCTAAGCCAGATCTCCATTTATTCTTACATGTGTGAGCTAGTTCAACAGAAACAACAATTGGTCTAGACAAGAGCCACAAAAGCCATCCGTTCATGTGTGAGAAATAATATTTTGATACTGTTCTAACCACAAAGTAACTTGAAATGCCACTCTGGATATCTTACACACCAGGCTAGAAACTGGAACTTCATAGTTTTCAGGAAAGTGAGACTAACATTGCAGATCAATTTTCCTTTTATTCTATTTACCATTTCCTGAGGATGTGGTTAATATTAAGTGAGATTAAATAGCACTTTCTATAATATTGCAAAGCTTAGAGGTTAGAGACTGGTAAAAACACATGAAAGTAATGGTCCTTAGTAACTGACAGTGGGGACTCATGGTGGAAAACTGAAGAAGGCATCACTCTGAGGCTCACACAAATCCAGGCTTGGCACCAGAGTCAGTGTTTCCATCTGTTTCATAGTCTTGGTTTCTGTTCTAATTCACCTTTGATTCAGCCTTGCTCTGCAGTAACCCTTCCGCTGATCTTTAAGTGCAACATCCAGAAGAAAGAACTCAGAGATCAAAAAGCCATCTTTGGTAGATACTTCAGTTTATAACCATCCCAACCCTGGGAATTGAATTAATGTGTTCCCATCTCAATTATCCATTCACAATCTTCAAAGAATCCAAAGTATATCCTTAGAAGTGATAATATATCTTCAAGCTGAAGATTTCTAATGTCAGTTCAGTAAATAAAATACCTTCTCTCTGCCTCTCAAACACAATAGCAAAGCATATCAAATACAAGCATCACGAAAGGAATTCAGCAAAAATGCAGGACCTAGAAACATCATGAGAGAACATTTTAACACTAGACTTAGCAGATGCATATTTTGAAATGACAATGCTTACTATAAACCCAGTTATAAAAGACTGTATTCTAAATGTCAACAGAAAGAAGACAAAAATGAGTAATTCTCAGTTTGAAATACATATTAATGAAATTAAAATCTCAGTGGATGCTATGAGAGAAATTAGATATAACCTGTTAATCTTTGACTTTTATGACAGTGGTATAGATATATTTTCCCCAGTTTCTTTCACTAGATACAAATATAAACCTGACACACCTGCATAAGACCATAAGAAGACTGTGAAAGTTAGAGAGGAAAGCAAACTGACAGGAATATTGAACATAAGGAGGAACATGGTGACAAATTCCCTGCCTCTGGAGAAAGAAAAAGTTTGAAGATGGAAAAAAAATTAGAAACAAAACTTATGTATACAAGGGGGTAGGGAGGGAATGGAATGGGAAAAAGAAAGAATCAAGACATTTCATGTACAGGTACAAATTTTCAATGATGAATGTGAAAATAATGTATACTTAAATGTATAATAAACTCAATTTAAAAACTTAGTTAAAACTATGTGATACCCATGTAAGAGTTTGAGATGTACTTGCAGAAACCACATATGTTGTAGGACTTAGAGTTATCTTTTCTGCATACATTATTTTTGACAAAAATACTGTATAATAGATGTAAATTTTCTGGCTAGATTGTAATGTTTTATTTAAAAAATTTTCATGGTAACTCAATATTCAGGCTGTAGCATAGGAACTGTTGGCTACATGTAGCCAGATCAACATGTGAATCAGGAGAAAAATGCAGAGATGAATGATTTTGAAAATTTGCCATTTTGTCAAAAAGGAAGTTCCTGCAGACTTGATGCAAAGGAAGGGATGGGCGTTGAAAAGATTAACATTTAAAAGAAGAGCTTCAAATCAGAACAATAGCACCGATACTTTGAGAACATCTCATAAATTAGTAAGAACCCCCCCCCCATCCATCACATGCCACAGGGGACAAAACTGGACAGCTTTCATTTGAGAAGAAAGTCTCTGAGATGACTGTTCAACATGGACCTCCTGGAGAAATTGTCCTCCAGCATTCATTTTGCTATGCTCGGCCATCCAAGCACTCAGAGGTTGCTGCAGGTATTGTCTGAAAGGTAGATGGTGAAGGCTCCTGATTAAGGTGGGGGGAGACTATGGCATCATTCACAGGATGCTAGTTTTTCAGATGTGCAGAATGCAAGAGACACGGTATGAGGGAAGTTTCCACCGAGATGCAAAGGAAGGCCTGAGAGGCCAGCCACTGTGCCCATGAGATGGCAGCAATAAAGCTGGAAGAGTCAGCCAGACTTCCAGTGGAAAGCCCACGACAGCAGAGACTGAGGAGGATGGGTTGTCTGCTGAGGGAAGCTGCAGAAAATGGCCGGACTGAGTCCAAGTGAGAGGCTATGAGGGCTGCAACCGGAAACGTTATAGGGGAAGGACTATCTTAGGAGATCCTCCACATGACCTAGTTGTTTGAAATATCAGACCTGTACGAGACTGGCAACACATTTGTAGCAAATGAAACCAATAGAAAGTCTAAGCAAAAGAGGAAAAAAATGGAGATTGAAAATAAGAAAATGCTATAATTGAATTTTTTAAAAAAGAAAAATAATAATATTAAAGAATATCTCAGTGACAGACTAGGACAGAACATAATCATTGACTTAATATGAAATAATAGAAATAATAATAACAGAAAAACAAACTATAGAAATGATCCCTGAAAGTACAACCTTGATGTCAGAAAAACCAAGACAAAGTAGACTGAAAGAAAAAAAAAATGAACACAGCCTTAATACCTGGGAGACTAATTGAAAAGATCTAGCATAAGTGGTCTGAGAAGTAAAGGGAAGTGAAAGTAACTGTAACATACTTGAAGAAATAATAGCTGAAAAATTCTCAAGTTTGCAAAAGATATAAATGTGAATATGTGAGAAGCTATGTGCAATAGCATACGGGATTTGCTCAAATAGTAACAAATCCACACCAAGATATACTCTAGTCAACCTCTTGAAAGCTAAAGGTAAAAAAATCTTAAAGTATTAAAATAATACTGGTAACTTACCTACACAGGAAGGTCTGTGTGAATGACAGCAAGATTCTCATAAAAAAATAGAGACCAGGGAAAGGACACATATTTCAAGTACAAATAGAATAAAAATATTTCCAGGGCCAGGAATTTAGTTCAGTCACATAAGGCCTATCTGGCAAGTAAAAGGTCTTGAGTTTGTTTCCCAGTATCCCCAAAATCCTGACACAAAATATTATTCTTATGAAAATATCCTTCAAATTGAAGAAATCAACATATTTCAAAATAAAAATAACAATTTGTCAGAATAGACTTACTATAAATGAATGGCTGAGAATGATACTAATAATTAAAAAATATAACAAAATATCTTTATCTTCAATAATTTAGAAGTATTAGATTTGCTTTAAATACCAAACCAAAAATCACCAAGGATATAATAATTATTAATGACACTGTGACTATTAAAGAAATTGAATTTTAGTTAAAAAAATTTTAAGACAAAAGTTTACAAAGCCACAAGTTTCAGTCAAGGATTTTAGCAAATGTTTAAAGAAAAAAAAAAAAAATAAACAACTAGTTTTACCATTCAACTCCAGGAAAATAGGGAAAAAATATTTTCAAATTTATTTCTAAGAAGAATAGATAATCTTGATAAGAAAAATTGAAAAAATTACAAATCATATATTTGACAAAAAATGTTATCAAGCCCATACCAATAACTGTAAAATTCAACACTTAATGAAGAATAAAGTAGAAAGCAGGGAAAATATGCAACACTGTACAGCTACTGAGATGATACATAAATACATAGAATGAAGAAATTATCAGTGATGAGAGAAATGGAAATTAAGTCACAATTAGATATCACTAGAAATGTACAAAAATAGTGGATATTAAAAATAATTACAACATATACGTAAGCATGGGCACAGAGAGCACAGATTACTGACATATCACTGATAATTGAAAAAGTAAAATGGCGGACACTCTGGAAAACTGGCCATCACTGATAAAGTTAGCATGCACCAAGCATATGCCTGAGCAATGTGCTCTTGTGCACTCATCCCAGAGAAATCAAAAGTTAGGTACCTGCAAAATGTACAAATGAATATGAAAGTGATGAAAAATATGGTGAAAATTCAAATTTAAAACACAGTGACAGTAAAACATGTTTTTATCAATCCTCCTTGAAATACACCCTTCATTTACAATATTCATCCCACCATTCTTGCTCATTTCTGAGGCAGTTCTAGAAGGACATTTTCATGAATATCTTTACAAGTTGTGACCAAAAAAAGGATGAATAATGTTACTATCAAATGCCATCTTTGAAAGGCAGGCTCATTAAAACATTCCAGTGTATCCTTGTCTATCCTGTCCCCAAATCTTGCACTGAGATACTACTAACCCTTCTGCACAAAGCCTAATACTAGGCCAAAGACCCCCTGATATGTGTGTGAATGACTAAGCACATAATGCTTTATCTAAGTATGTAATAATACTAAGATATTTTAAAAGGTGAAAACATTTTATTGATGCATACAACTTACTGGATGAAACACTAAATAGTTTTACTGAGTAAGCAGTTCCAAAGGTCATGAAATCTCTTTTTTTATTTATAATATTTTTTATTATAAGAAAGTTGTACTGATGAAGAATGGACCATTGACATCCAAGGGTAAAAGAAGGAGTGGTGAAGAGAAATTACTTTGATAACAGGAAAAATCCGTGTAGTGAAGTTAATGCTGTATTTAAGTCAGTATCTTATTCATGATAGTGCCATAATTTTATAAAGTTTATCTCTGAAGTAGATGGAGAGAATATGGGATCTCTCTGAATAATTTTTCAATAATCTTAGGTGAATTTATGATTTACTTAAAATTTTAAAGGCTATTCAATTTGACATAAGTGAATTACTCTACATGATGACATGAAAATATCCATTATGAAGAATAGAGAGAGAAAAGTATATCAGAAAATGGAAGCTAGAGTGCAGTATAAGGAGTATACAGTATATAAAACTATCTGATGTCTAAAACTATAATCCCATCTAGAATTATGGCTCATGCTTGTAATCCTAACACTAAAGAGGCAGAGGAAGGAGGATTGCTGTGATCATTTGAGGCTTGCTTGAGCTAAATAGTGAGTTCAGGGCTAGCCTGACAAACAAACCGAGGCCTGGTCTCAAAAAACTGAAAATAATAAAATAAAACAGAAAACTATAATCCCAGAATGATTAGAAAAAATGGGCTCAAAGAATACAAAATAGAACTGTTGAAAATTTGCAAAAAATGTTTAAAGGTATAGACTCACAACTTTAAAATGCTACATGGAATTCACATAGAATAAGTTATTTTACATGAGTATATCAGGATCAATCTTTTGAATATCACAGTCAAAGGAAATATATCAACAGAAGATTGAGTCTAGTCATATTCTGCATAGAGTTCTGTGAAACCAGCAACTTATAACTTCTGATGAGACAAAATGAGTTCCAAATATAATAGAAGTATGTTTTTCAGAATGTAAAATGGCAACAGCACCACCAAACTATCAAACTCAAATTTCATCAAAAGCAAGCAAGAAAGTTAAATCTTCAAGGGTGAAGGAATAATAAAAGGGTTTCAGACAAATAAAAACAAAGAAATCTAAGATTTTTTTTTCATCAGATGGTATGAATGGAAGCATGGAAGCCATTATTTAGAAAAAAGGAAAATTCTGTTGTCAGGAGCAATATTTTTTGGGAAAATTAATTGAACAACTGGGACTCTGACTGGGCTGAGCTTTCTTTCCTGAAGACCAACTATGACGTATGTGGACCTGAGGACTTTACTCTTTATCTTTGCCTCTGGGAACAACAAAGATCCTACTGGTCCCAGGTGCTATGATGCACCAGGATAGAATTAGACTGGGACCTTCATCCATGCAATTCCTTCTTGTTCTAGGATATAAGAACATGCTGCCCTCTGAGTGACCTGTTTATTTGTTAGTCCTGACATACCTGCCGTCTGAGTGACCTGTGACATTTGTTACTCATGATGTACTAAAACTACTGCCCTCCCAGTGACCTGTAATATTGCTGGCTCCAGAGGTACTGAATCAAATGTGTAGCAAGCTTGAGTCTGCCATCTTTGCTGCCGAGAGTAGCTTGGGTCAGGCCTAAGCTCAGCTTCTTCTCTAGTCTCATTTCTGCCTCCAGACTCACAGAAGACTAGAACTTAACTGAAAAAGTTCTAGTTATGTTCCCTTGCCCCATTCCCCACATTTTGTTATTTGAATAATAGAAACACATGAGTAAAGTCAATATGTAACACATTAAACTATTTTTCAGAACTTTGAATACATTTTTATTGAAAAGATAAAATGCTGATGATGTTAGACTTTGAAAAATTAAGAATAATACTAAAATTTCTAGGAGTGGAGATGATAGTAATATGGCAAATTTTAATCTAACAGCATTACTTATAAAAACAAAAATAATCAGATAATGTAAGAAATGAAAGAAGCATGCATAGAGAAATTGAAGGAAAAATGACATGACAAATAATCAGTATAGATCTGGGTTTGTGACACATATCTGTAATCCCAGCACACAGCAGGCTGAAACAGGATGATTGGAACAATCCAAAGCCAGCTTGGGCTACACAGTGATTTCAAAATCAGCCTGAACTACATGGTGAGACGTTGTCTCAAAATATTAAAAAAAAAATCAATGTAATAATTAATGTAAAAGTCAAATAATGAAAGATTTATCTTATCTTAAAATTTGTCTTATAGGTTATTGAGATATAAGAATACAGCACTTTTTAAAATAAAAAAGCAAAAATAATATTTACATACAAATCTGTAGAAAGGTATGTATATTAATAGAGCTAAGTCAAACTTAAAGTCAAAAGCACTAATTGAGATAACCAGGGACATTTAAAAGTAATAAAACCTTAAGATACATGAAACCGTTACTGATTTTTCATTTGAATGTGTACAGTTAAATAATATAACTTCATAAGAAGTATATGAAGAAATACTCAACATCATTAGTCATTCGAGAGATGCAGATGAAAAGAACATTGAGATTTCATCTCACTCCACATAGAACGGCTGTCATTTCAGAATCAGCCAATGGCAAATGTTAGCGAGGCTGCGGAGAAGAAGGAATTCTGCATTGTTGATGGGACTGTAGACTCGTACAACCCCTGTGGAGATCAGTTTGGAGAATCCTCAAAAAGCTAGGATTGACGGTCCCATTTGACCCGGCCACTGCCCTGCTAGGTATATACACACAAGAATTAAAAGACTCATATCACAGTGACATATGTGCACCCATGTTTATAGCAGCCCAATTTGTGATCGCTACATCTTGGAAACAACCCAAATGTCCATCAACTGGAGACTGGATAAAAAAGCTGTGGTTCTTCTACAGAATGGAGTATTACTCTGCCGTAAAAAATGATAAGTTTGAATCATTTCTACTTAAATGGACATACCTTGAGGATATCCTCATAAGTGAAATAAATAGGTCACAGATAGGTACATATCGCATCTTTTCTCTGGTATGAGAAAATAAAGATGTAAATGAGCCCTAGCATTGTATGTTATATATTGTGAAATAGAAAATGCTCAATGTAAAATAGGGTGAAAGGGGAAAATGTTGAGATTGTAACAAAAAAGTAAGGAAACAAATTTATGTATATGGGGGGTGGTAGGGAGGGTAGGGCTATGGGAAAAAATGAGAATTAAGTTGTGTCTTATACTGGTACAAATCCCCATTATGGAGTGCAATCATGATGTGTATATTTAATGTACCAATAAAGATAAAAAATAAAAAATAAAATAAAATAAAATAAAAAATAATATAACTTCAGATTATATGCAATAAAACTTGCAGAACTGTAAAGAAAAAAAATGTCTGAAATTTAAGTGAGAGTTTTTACAAATGTCCTTGTATATCTGCTAGAAAAAACCAACAAAAATTTGACATAGGTAAAGATGATTTAAATATTGTTAATTTATTTGATTGTTTGAAATAACCCAACAAATGCAGAATTAAACACTGACTAAATGCAATAACTGACTACAAAATATAAAACAGAGCAAAATAAATGAACTTTGTCTCATCATTTCAAGTCCTTAACCTTATCTGCAGAAGTCAGCATTCCTACTCCCTAATCAAAATTCTTTCTTTTGTGCCTAAGGTTTCAAACTTTATTAAATGAATGTGGTCTAATGTGCATGTTCTATGCAATTCTTAAAAAGCAACTATTTTTATTTTTCATTCACCAATATTTAGTTATTGTATAAAAGGGAGAAAAATTTTAAAGCTCTCAAAAATGTTTAAAATCACCTGTTCTAACATAATTCATTTGCGAAAAAAAAAGTTTGCACATTTGAGAACGTAATATTAAGTCAAACAGATCACATATACAAGCTTAAATATGCATACTTTCTCTTACATGAGAACACTAAAGTATACATAAATGCAAGGTCAAAATTACAGATATATAACAGGAAACAGAGAGGTAGAACTTTTGCAGATAAGAAAGGGAACAAGAGATAAAGGTAGAAGAGTAGAAGGGAGAAGAAAATAAATAATCTGTGTTATGTACATGTACCAACTCAGCAAGATGAATGTAATCATTTACTGCAATATTAACTTTAAAAAGAGAGAAGTAGGAACACACACACACACACACACAAACACACACACACACACACACACACACACACACACACACACACACACACACAGAGACATTATTACTGACTTTGAATTCTGACGAGTTCAAAATGTCATTCTAACCTCCAGTAACCATTCATTACATACTGAGGAAAAGTTCTTTTCAAGATTTGCCTTAAAGTACCAACTAGATTAATTGTATCAGCTAAAATTGCTGCATATAAGTAAGTCATTTCACTTGCCCAAAAGTATATTCATAGATTAACTATGATTATATAAATAAGTTGTTCCACAAGTTAAATGTGGAAGTAATTGCAAGAACTTAAGTATTTCACCAATACTTTCTTGTTTTTTTTAAGAGTCAGTGGACCAATATAACATTTTTATTAGACAAGTATAGGCTTAGTTCTCTTTCTCTAGATCTTACATGACAGAACACAAACTTGGAAAATATTCTTATTGGTCCATGTTTGGGCCACCACTCAGCCTAAATCTAGTTCACTGGGCTACACAGTTTTTCAATTTGACTGAGTTATTCCTAGAACAGAGGAAAGAAGCAGGTCACAATTCACAAAATAACTGCTTAATTGCAGCTGCTTTGGGGTGGTGAAACCAATGAAGGCTTTATGTATAAACATAACACACATAATTTTCTAGCTTGGTTCTGAAAATTCAATGTACTTAATTATTCTGGTATTGTTTGCTTGTTCTTATGATGGCCCTCATGATAAGCATTAATATTTAACTACAGATTGGCATTTTATAATTTTTTATACATTATATATGTGCATATAGATGTTTAATCATATATACTTACACACATATATTTATAGCACATATTCTTTATATGTACAAGTAGAGATATACATATATACATATATGTTTATACATGCATAAGTATGCATCACTTCAATGGATTTATACACTAAATGACAGTATATTTTAAACTATGTAGATTTTCTGTGAATATTATATCTAACTTTTTGTGAGTTATCTGAGACTCTGCATAAATAACATTTTTGAAGTCTTATTTTTAATATGTAAATCATTTGATTTACCTAAACTAGCCTTCCTCTTCAAAGTGGATTGGAAAATTAGCCTGAACAGATTGTAAAGGTTGGCAGTAACATTCTGAAATGGTAATGTATTCAATTTGTTTCATTTTGAGACAATGCTATCTATTTGATAATTTGCCTTTTATGTCAGATAAAATTAGCAGATATTCATATGAGTATAAACACAATATGTTGAACTTAAAATAATTTAATGATAACTGTAAGAAATGTCATTTGGCAAGCAATCAAGTCTTGTGACATTTGTACTTTGTGCTGTTTCTTGCACAGTATGTATAACTGTTATTTTTAAAAATCTTAATAAAGGGAAATTCATCAAAATTTGAGAGATTTTAAAAAGTTGTTTCTTCATTAATATTAGAGATTGGGATGAAATCAACTCTGGTAAATACATCTGTTTTTCAATTTGATTGAGTTATTCATAGAACAGAGGAAATAAAACTATATCAATATAAACATTTAAGAGTTCCCAAACTCCTTTGTGTTTTTGCTTACTTTGTATTTCTGCCTCTTTTGTTAATTCTATGGCTTCAGACTAGATTTATTCCCAAAGCCTCATGTGGTCATGGGTGGCTGTTTTGGGGGTGGCTGAATCTGGAGTGTGTGCTGCTGGGATGAAGGATACGTGATTACCAAACCAGTACACTGACTGGTTAGGCACTGCCCTCATACTTCTCATCTGGTTAAAATCAAGGGGCACAAAGACCCTGTTAAGGTCCTTTGTTGCTTTTGTTCCCTTGTAGGTACCATGAACTGTTGCTTTTCTGTGATGTCCCTCTGCCATGCGGCACCCTGCCTTGGAGCCAGCCAATTATGGACTGAAACCTCTATGAATTTTGAGCTAATAAATTTTTCCTTTTTAAATTTTGAGTTTCAGGTATTTTGTCTTGGCAATGAGAAAAATAATTAGGATTAAGTTGTGTCTTATACTGGTACAAATCCCCATTATGGAGTGCAATCATGATGTGTATATTTAATGTACCAATAAAGATAATTTAAAAAAAAATAATAATTAGGACAGTTAATATCTGGGATCTATAACAAAATTGAGTTCCTTTGTTCTTTTGATGCTGGTCATGAACACAAAAGATGCCAGCAAACTATTTAGAATTTTTATAGTTCCAAAAGAGAAAACTGAAGAGATTTTCTAATTTAACCTCTTTCAATGAGGAATACAGTGGAAGCAGTAAATTGAGCTCACTAAACTTGTATTTTTTTTGTTTTTAATATGATTGTGAATATATTAATGGAAGGAATGTGAAATACACAGAAGAACAGGTTGTTTCAAACAGAAAATGCTTCCTAGTGGCAAAAGTAAAACTTGCTCTAGTTTTAGTTATCACACTTTCCTTTTTTTTTTTTTTTTTAACATTTATAACCACTATGAGGAAATACAATTCTCATAGATTATTGCTTTGATTTACTTCAAGACTTTCTGAAACTCAAATTTGGAGGAAGTATTTGAAAACTTGTAAGTTGATTTCTTGATATTCCTCTACCATAAGAATAATTTGCAAACTTCTTGATATTAAGAGCTTTTTCCTTATATCTGCACTTTCTATTTGCACAACTTTCAATTATAAATTCATTTCTTACTGAAAGATACAGATGCTGTTCTATCTCAAGTCAAGTATATGTGTTAGAGCTGTAATGTTATCCTCCTTATAATGTCAACTACATGCTATATTTTATTAGATACACATATTTAATATTTGGCATAAAATAATAAGTGCTTGCTAAATATTATTGGAATCAGTAACACAGTCTGAAAAATTGGGCCCTATAGACTCAAATGTGGACATGTTTCTTTATTCTCTAAGACATATTTAACTACTTCAAGGCTTTCATCATGTCCTCAAGAACAAAATCAAATTGTCTTCTTCAGAACTGTAGGTCATGAGGTGATCTACCAGGTTCATTTCAGCTGCCTTGCATCACATTCTGTCTTACCTAACTTGACAGTTAAAACGGGATCAGACAAGATCCAATATGGGTTATCACGGGATAGAGACACTAGAAATAAAAGTTTAGAACATTTTTTCCATACATCTGGAAGTACATGGAAAAATTAAATTAAACATATAAACACTGGAGCATAAGTCAGTGATTCTTGGTACAAATTACACCAGCCAAAGAGATCCTAAAGAATATATCTGAATCTAAAGAAATGCTGTCTAATAGCTGATTTGTTTCATGCATTATATTTCTGGGGCAAGATTGGTAGACCATGAACCTCAGTGGAAAATGTTCAAATAAAAATACTATATACATAATATAAGTATGTATTTGCTATATATATATATATATATATATATATATATATATATATATACATATCTGTATGTAAATGTGAAATGTTTTGTGATATTTTAAAAATAATTTCATACATGAGTTAACTTAATTCCTAAAGTTTTCTAAATTTTCTGTTTCCATTTTTTTAAATATACAAACATTTTTGAGTTTTCTTGTTTTTCCAACATATATATATCTATATCTATATATATAGATATAGATATATATATAGATATAATCTATATAGATATATAGAGAGAAATATATGTAGCAAGTACAATTATTATTTATTCTTGCTAGTAGCATTTTTTTCTTAAAAAGCTTATTTAATAGACTTTATTTTTAAAACTATTTTATTATTTGTTTTGGGCTTCTGAGTACAGTACTTGGTTGCCTTTGAATGAGGGATGTGATGGAGACTGCTGTGCAAATAGCTGTAGTATAACATGTGTTAGATTTTCTTTAGGTGCTTTCTATTGTAGCTTGTCCATTGAAAGTCTGTTTTCTCTTTATCAGTTACAGCACTTGCTACATAGTCGCAGGGGAAGGTGAAGATCAGTGGTCAGGCCGGCTCAGTGTCCTGTGACTTTTCATCAGACACTGTGACCTTGGTGCCAGGGAATTAGTTTGATACTCTGTGCCAAAAGCTCTAGGGATTTTAAAGAGGAGAGCAGAAAAAATGTGATGTCTCTTTATATTGATTTATGTAGTAACAATCTAATTGTTCTTACTAAGTGAGGACTTGGCTCAGATTGTGTCTTGAAATGATATTTCTCTCTGTTTTTGAGAAAAATGGTCTTTATATTACGTGAACTGTACGTATATGATGGCTTCATTCTTCTTGAAGTTTGCCGTGCTAGTTAACTAGAACATCACTGAACTAGAGACTCTTTTATGGATGACAAAATTCAACTGAGAAACATATTCTTTGTTACAGTAACTTGTCTGTAAATAAATAGCTGTAAAATTAGAAGTAGATTAATAACAGAGACAATGCAACATTAATTAAATGTAGATCCTGGAAGTCAGGTGAGACTATTCTACAAAGTAGAATTTTAGAAAAGAAAGAAAAAAGAACAACAAGAATATCTACTTGAAAACTTAAACACATATTGTTTCTTCACAACTGTTTTAATGCTAATTTAACTTAATAATATCACAATTAATCAAAGGGAAGTGTCTATTTACCTAAGTTTAATTTCTGTTCCTCTGCTCAATTCTGGTGGAAATGGGGGAACACACATATTTTAGTTTTTATTTACAATGTAAGCCTACAAAACAGACTAAGAAATATTTTATCCATGATTGAAGATTAAAATGCAGTAGGTTATATGGCAAGAGAAGTACTTAATACTGATTGTAAAAAGTAATGAACATGGGCATCACCAGGAATAGTGTATGTATTTATACTGTTTGTCTAGGCAAAGTGAAAGACTAGAAGTGAAGGCTGAAGACAAAGTTGAATTAAAAAATATTAGTGAAAATTCTAATTAGTATTGTGATCCATCTTGGTCTTTATTTGATTCTTATATGTAAAAGGGGAAAAGTCTTGTAAGAAATAGCATCTCCTAAGACCTTGTCTGATCAAGATGTCAAAAGAATCCTTGAGGGAGAGGTTAATTCATGGATCTCATAAAATAAAGTACTAGAAAAACACAAATGGCTTTACTTATGTGCATTAAAGTTAGCTATACCTTTTCAGAAATGTGACAAGCAGAGTGTTTTTACTCCATATGCATATGTAGTTTTATTTACCAGCACTGGTTTCTCAAGCATCATAAAAATATTATCTAGCTGAAGTGACTGCTTTAATAATAGTGAAAGGTAAGTGATAATACTGCAATTATTTGACTAAAATATAATTAGATTTAAATAATGAAGACCTTTTTCTTAGAAATAAAAATGACCAACATTGCTGAACTATTCAAAATAGAACAGAATAATGCTAAGCTAGTAGACTTCCTCAGAATCTTAGCTCAATTAACTTCTCTTTGAACCGTTCTTGCATGGGAAAAAATCCTTTTTAGTTTGAAGATTCTCATTTGTATTATCATGTGACAACTTAAATATTTAGGTTTTTAAAACACTGTTGCTTTTGCAACTCCACAATGGGCCTCCTTGCTCCTGTTACATAAAGATTCCCTGAAATACATACACATAACTCCTTCTCTTATCCTTTAGTCCCAAAGTGATAGTTCTGCTTATAACCTATTCAAATACCAGCAATATGAATTGGTTCTATTCAAAGAAGCAGAGAAATGAAGAAGTATATGGAATTCTTGTTGAGTATTAAGACTTTTGTAAAAATATCTTCAGATAAATTTTAAGGAATTTTAGAAGTATTAGTCTTATGGGTAATAAGGTCTAGCAAAGGGCATTGGTCAATTTTCACATTGCTGGGACCAAATACCCAAGAATCACAACTGAAAAGAGGAGTAAAATAATTGTGTTTTAATAAACGGTATTGGATAAATAGGAAATTCATACTTGAAAGAATAACTATTGACTCTCACACAACACAACAAAATCAATTCCAGGTATATTTAAGATCTACATGTGTAGATACCCAAAACAATTTTTGAAAGAAAACAGAATCACCTCCAGAAGTTGAAGTTGGCAAAACTTTCTCAAAAACATATACATGTACAATATTAGTTCATAATGGAATCTAGTGCTTATAAGGAGCAACTTATATAAAATGTGTCTGAGGCTTTAGAAATGTATTGGTCATTTCCATTTTCATACACTAGGTGCTTGTTTTCAACACCCCCGTCGCTGAGATAAAGCTGCCTGGCTGACACGCCAGCCTAAGTGAGGAAATGGCTTCAGTCCATACTAGGCTGATTTCATTATGAGGGGTCTGAGGGGAGTTGGAATCTCATGCACAGCCAAAGGGCATCCTGGATCGATGCTGCTAATTACATGGCAGCCTGGAGCACAGCATGGGGAACAAAAGATCAGGGAGCGAGTGGTATATTTCCCCAAAGCACCACCACAGACACACCTCCATCTAGGCCCCCTACTGGCAACATAGTCATTTATGGATATCGGGGATTATCCTGCTTCTCAGAACGATGCCTCTGTGAGATAATCGCTTCTCTACGACTGGAAACTCAGTCGGGTTCACAATTAAGATGAACTAAAGTGTTGTCTCTGCAGTTATATAAGATATTATAAGGTGAGGAATGCACATTATAAGTTACTGGTTTAAAATACATGTACTTCAATTTTTTGTGTGTATTTTGATTCTATACAGTTTAACTTTATGTGAACTCTGGAGTCTACATGTGAGGGGCAATATTTACTTCTCAACAGATACTAAATTTAATTAACTTATGACATTGCTTATATGATTTAAGACATATTGTATTAATACAAGTAAGAAAGGATAAATAATAAAGGAGCAATTAGAAAAGCTTTCCTTGTAAATGTGTACTTACCCTTTTGATGTCATTTTATGGATTTGTGTTTCCCCATTATTAGATGCTGACATACACTCAAGATATCATACAACTACTGGATGAGTTCAGTAGGTCATATGATGTTAGGGGGTAGGTCGAGGTAGGTCAATGAAGGCATGACCTGGAAAGTGTATATTTTTGCCCCCAGTTCCCTTTTTCTCTCTCTGTTTTTTGCCTGACCAGACATTAGCCCTTTGCATTTCTGGGTCTATTCCACCACCTGCCTTGGAACCTACCAAATATGGACAGAAACTCCTGAAACAATAAATCAAAATGAACCTCTCCTTTAAAATATGGGAATCAAATATTTTGTCCCAGTTCTGTGTAAACTGTGTAATATGTAGGGTTTATTTGAGCACATGACCTGTAATAATGCTATAATTGGCTCAATAAAAAAGAAACTATGAGACTTATGGGTTGCAGTGCACACACCACAGGTTCAGTAGATTTAGACATGATTCAGGATGAAGGTTAGACAACAAAGAGAGGTGGCATAAGACTTTTTAGCATGCTCAGAAAAGTGTGTAGCTAAAATGTAGTAATGCTATGTAGAAGCTTTTAAATTTGATATGATTCCAACAACACCGAGATTCCATTTTACCTCAGAAAGAATTCCCATCATCAAGAAATCAAATAATAACAAAGGCTAGGAAGGCTGGAGGGCAAAGGAACAATTCTATATTATTGGTGGAAAAGTAAACTAGTGCAACCACTGCACAAATCAGTATGGAGATTTCACCAAAAACTAAAAATAGAAATTTCATTTGACCCACATCTTCCCCTTCTAGGTAGAGCTCTCAAACAGTGAATGATACCATATTATAGTGATACATGCATACTCAGATGTATAGTATTACAATCCACAATAGCTAAATTTTGGGAGTAGTCTGTATGTCCATCAAAAGAAAACAGATAAAGAAAATGTATTTATAGACAGCGCAGTACTATCCTGTCACAAAGCAAGACAAATTTTGGTTATTTGTAGCACAATGGATGCAGTTAAGGACAAAATGTCCAGGGAAATAAATCAGAAACAAAAGTGTAAATATATGGTTTCTTACGTGAGAAACTCACATTATAAATAAAGAGAAAATAAAAGCTGATCTGAAATAGGGAGATAGGTTTTTCCAAAATCAGAAAGGTATCAAGAGACAGGAGTGGCTAGAAAAGAGATGAGAAAAATTAACTCCACATTACAACTCCATATAAAGATGTAAACATTATGTACTGGTAACATATGCTAATAAAAAATCTTCTGAATTATTTATTTCTGGAAATTTCCATTTAGAATTTTAAGATAGTGGTTGACTGGGTACACCTGAAATCATACAAGACAAAACTGCAAATAAAAAAATCATTTTATTTATATCTACTTTTTACTTTACTTAGGTCTTCTTTATTTTTTATTGTATTGTACAGTTTTCTTCTTGTTACATTTATTCCTAAATATTTAACTTTGATGTTATTTTAAATATAATTAATGTTTTAATATAATGTTCAATTTATTACAAGTACTATTTTTGAACAATTTTCATGCATATCAGAATCTTGCCAAATTCATTTTTATTCTTCTGTTTTTATCTGGATTCCTTAAAATTACCTATTTACAAAATCATCTCTTGGGTACACATTTTATTGTCATCTTTTCCATGTGTAACTGACTTTATTTAATCTTCTTCCTATTCTTACTAAAGATGACCTTATGGAATGAACTTGAGTAGCAGTCAGAAGGGCCTCCCTCCTCTTGTTGCTGATTTTAGGAAATTATTTGCAATGAAATGTGATGCGTGCTGTACTTGAGTGGTATATTTTTTCAGATATAAGAAATTCCTTTTTATTCCCACTAATGTGTTATGCTGTGATTATCAGGCAAAAGTGTTACAATTTGTCAGAGGTTTTCTTTGTGGAAATGACCATGTGAACTTTTCCATTTAGTCTATTAATATAGTATTAAGCACTGAAATCAAATAACAATTTAATAGAAAGTTCAGAGAGAAGCAAAATGATTTCAAACCGTAATTCTATCAAAAATAGCAAAAATTCTCCCCTAAGCAGGAGTGCATTTCTAAGAAATGAGGAGAAATTGTGAAATTCTATGGTCAAGGGCATTAATCCTTGGATGAACAGCTAAGCCAGAGTTCACAATTAATACTCCATTTTAGATGACATTGATTTTCTTTACTACATGATTGGAATTCATCGACAGAATTTAAATGTACAAAGGATTTGTTTCAGTTTTAAGAACAGGTGTCTTAATGCTTACTGCACTTTAACAGTCACAATAAAAATAAATTTGTACAACTAATACCTTCATATAGATCATTAACAATATGATCGATAGATGACTGAGCTCACATGAGATGATTGAAGTAGGTTCCAATCCGGTTTAATGATATCTCTATGAAAAAGAATTCAAACACAGGGACAGGTACAAGTGGAAGGAAGCAATGAGAAGACATAGGAAAAAAGAGCACATAGAACACCTGGGACCACCAGAAGCGAGGACAGAAGAATGGACAAGAATCTCACAGTGCCAAGAAGTAGCCAAATTTGCTGCCTCTAGACTTTGGGTTGCTGGCCTTCAAATCATGGGGGGGAAAATTATGTTGTTCAAAATGCCTGGTTTGTTGTACTTTGTTACTGGAGCCTTAAATTGTAATACAGGAGCGACTTTGTGGTTGACCCTGAAAAGACTGGAGGTATTTGTTCAGTTAACTTATTCTTAGAGAAGATAGTGTCAGGTGTTGGCTCCTGTCCTCTGCTGTCACCAAGTCAGGGCACACTGCCTCAGATTAAATGTGCAGAACTTTCTCTGGGTGAGAGTCTAGTGTTTCAAGTATGTAGGGTTAGGAGAAATAAATGGCATTTGTCAACACTGAGGTTGAGGGAACAGTAAATACATATTCCAGCTCCTTTCTCCATCAGAAGAAATCACTTCATTATGTGATCTATCCTGGTTTCCAAATTCTCCAGCGGATTAACCTCTCATTGTCCACAGTTGTAACTGTCTCAATCATGCACTTTATCAGCCACTTCATCCCTTTTCCAGTCCTGGTGATTTCTGCAGCTCAGAAAAAAGTACACTTCAAATCTTTATGCAGAGTGTGCTGTTGTGAGTATTAAAGCTAAATTAATTCATATTTTTTTGAGATTGATTGATGATATTCTGTCAAGGGCTATCATGTCCTGATAAGTTCATAAGTCAGACCACATGAGATTCACCAGCTAACAAAGGTGATATTAAAGAATAAGAATAATAATAAAAGATATGGTCATACTGTGTCAGGTACTACTAGAGTTTGAATAGGGCAGAGTTGGCAGGTGGTGTGGGGCAGGAAAAATTTCATTAGGCCAGGAGCTAGGCATTAGCACTTTTACATGGCAAAAGCATGTTCCTTTATTTATCTTCTTCCTATGAGTGTATTTTACTTTTCTGTGCAACAAATATTAAATGTATATGGACATATTCTTAGACAGTGTGCCTCACAGATATTTGCCCCCGTTCATCACTTTCCAACTAAATAAATACTTCGGCTTTCTCTCAAGGAGAACATTACTCTTTTCTTATACTCGGGGGGAAACCTCACCAATATCACAGGCAGAAAGGTAAAAGGCACTAATTAAGCTGGCTCAGATCCCACAGACTCCAACACCAGTGATGTAGCATCTCCAAGATCAACCGTTTCTGACTATTTGTTTTTTGAGGTCATTCAAATGCACTTGGCACAGCTACAATTGAAGAAGGATCTTGTGTATTTGTGGCAGTAGAACACATTCTGGTTTGCTTTTTTCTTGGATGTGAAATACACTTTCATGGTTCCAGGTGCTACTTTTTTTAAAAAAGCTACTACAAGGTTATAGCAAAAATGTGCATAACTAAAAACATACTATATTTAGCTCTCCTACAGGGTACTGGCACACAGTGCTGTCTATTGTTACAGTTGTGGAAAATACGTTCTGATGTGTAGTGTCTGGAATTATTTTAACATAACGGTCTACAAAAAGCTGTTTATTTCAGATGAAAATGCTTTGATTTAAAGTTTACACAAGATTCATGTTTTCAGTTGTTATCCTTTTACTTGACATTTATTTTCAATCTTGTGATATTGGTTCTTTCAGTTAAACCTGACTTTAATAACCATGGACTTCACCCTGCAGATATGATTGTTGTATTCATAGATTTTTCTAGGGATTTCATTGCTTCTAAGCAAACATTTCATCACTGAAAACTTTTCCATTTATTTTTAATTTTCTTTTAGTATTTTTGCTATAGTAACATCATTTAATGAAGTACCAGAGAACTACAATGAGGAAAAACATGATTTTAAGCATTTCTAGATTATAGTAACAGCAAATCTCTCTAACCCTTATTCATATTGTGTTTTTAGTCATATTCTTCATATCTGAACTTCTAACATTCTCTATAATATTTAGATGTCATGCAAATATATTGTATGAACGTCTAGTATTGTTTATTTTCCAAAGATGTAATTGGTATTAATTTTACCTATCATTCTATTCTATCAATATACATTTGAACAATTGTGAAAACTAAAAATGTATTTAACTTCATCTACTCCCAAGTTCCATATCACTTAAATACTAAAGTCTTACTGTTGTTGCTATTTACTTCAAATATCTTTTCTATCTTCTTTCCTGTATAGACAGTATATGTATGTAATATATAACATTTATTATATATTTGATACGTTAGATAAATATAATGTATTTTATAACCATATAAATATTGATGTCATTATATACATAAAATTTTAATAGAATTGATTCTTAAATACAATTATTCTTATGCATGGAAATCCATATCCATAATTCAATCTAATTTGAAATAATTTTAGATTTACTAAAAGCTGAAAAATAATAGAGTTTAAATATACCCTCTATTCAGCTTCTCTTAGTGTCAACATCTTCCAAAATCATAGTTCAAATACTAAAATGAAGAAATTAACATCAGTATAGTTCTACTAACTAATATCCAGAATTTATTTGGATTTTGTTAACTGTTCCATTGGTACCATTTTTTCTTTTCCAAAACTTAATCTAGGATTTTACATTCATTTGTTTTGTGTCTCCTTAGTTTCCCCCCCCCCCATTTAGACACAATATCAATCTACTTTCTATTACTTGGTCCCTTTGGGAGTTTACTTGGCAACTGTTCTGTAGATCATGCCCCCATGTGAATCTCCCTGATGTTTATTCATGAAGAATCAAGTTTTGACAAGCACAGCACTCAACAAATGTATCTGCTTCAGTGTAGCATATTGAAGATGTACAATGTTAATGTGTCTTATGACTGAAGATATTTGTCTCAGTCACTGGTTAAGGAGATCTCTGCCCAGGTTCTTCACTAAAAATTGACTCTTTTCTCCAATACAATGAGTATATATTCTAGAATAGGTAATATATAACTATGCAATTATTCTGTTTTCTCAGTACTTTCATCATCACAGGTTGTTTTAATCAGCTGATCCTCTCTGCAATTATTTTTCCTGTGATGTTGTTAGAAAATTATTTAAATCTCCCTCATTTCTCTATACTTAATAAAATATCATTTTCTATGGCATATCCCTCTGCCATATTTATTTAGATTATCATTCAGTTGTATCTGTATAGAACTTAAGGCCCTTATTCTATGTGTGACAGACCAATACTGACATTATTTTTTGCTTCTGTTTTTGACTCATTGGTTAGAAATATTCATTTTTATTTATCTATAAATTTCTTTACTGGGTATTTTTTTTTTTTATTTTGGACATCAAGTATTTTCTAGATCATTGAAAGTCTTTCCTGATTGAATTAGTTGTTTCTCTAAGAATACTTGGCTCATTTTTTAATTTGAGAAAATGACTTATAATCAATAGTTAGAATGTCATTGAATCTGTATAGTATTAGAGGAAAAACTTTGTTATGCTGTGTGTGTGTGTGTGTGTGTGTGTGTGTGTGTGTGTGTATTATCTTTCTAAAATATTCTTTCCTTAAGTAATTTGGATTAGATTCTTATTTACCTATCTCACTTTAGTGTAGTTCTAACTGTAGTTACAGTTCAATAGAGTCATATTTGTAAAATTATAAAGGAATTATTTTACATCCTTCTTGCTTATTTATTTCAATTTAAACAATGATTATCTTAAAGTATATAAAATTTCATCTTTATCATCTTCATATATCTTAATTGAAATATGTGCATATAATCATAAGCTAACCAAAACATTAATTTTTTGTAGTCTTTTCATAGACATATTCCCCATTCTAGATTTCTGAAAAGCACTCCTTTCAATCCCTATCTTTTATACAATATCTTCTGTACAAAATTAAACAATGTGTCTTTTGCTTTATTTTAGCAATATTTCAGTTGTTTATAATTTATCTTTTAAAAATAATTAACTATGCTCAGTATTTTCTTTTCTTTTCTATTATTTTTTTAAAAATCTTTATTGGTACATTAAATACACACATCATGATTGCACTCCATAATGGGGATTTGTACCAGTATAAGACACAACTTAATTCTCATTTTTTTCCTATAGCCCTACCCACCCTACCACCCCCCCATATACATAAAATTTGTTTCCTTACTTTTTTGTTACAATCTCAACATTGTCCCCTTTCACCTTATTTTACATTGAGCATTTTCTATTTCACAATATATAACATACAATGCTAGGACTCATTTACATCTTCATTTTCTCATATCAGAGAAAAGATGCGAAATGTACCTATCTGTGCCCTATTTATTTTACTTATGAGGATATCCTCAAGGTATGTCCATTTAAGTAGAAATGATTCAAATTTATCATTTTTTATGGCAGAGTAGTACTCCATTCTGTAGAAGAACCACAGCTTTTTTATCCAGTCTCCAGTTGATGGACATTTGGGTTGTTTCCAAGATGTAGCAATCACAGCAATCCTCCTGCCTCTGCCTCCTGAGTGCTGGGATTCCAGGCGTGAGTCACCATGTCCAGTACTATGGCATGTGGTACTGATTGCTGCTGGGGTGAGTCTCCATGCCCAGTATTGTATGTCCTTGTACTGGCAAGACAGGCACCAGAACCATCGAGCTAAATCCCCGGCCCCTCAGTACCTTTTCTTATATTCCCTTCTCATTCATGTATCTTACTTGGTATTGTGCTTGTTTAGATCATTTGTCAAATCTGTTTTGTTTACTCTTAACAATTAAGTATTCTTTATATATTCCATACAGGAATTTTTTTTCAGAAACAATTGTTAAACATTCTATTTTTGTTTGTGGTTTTAGTTTTAGTTTTGTAACAATAAAATTCACAAATTAAAAGATTTTCAACACAAATAATATATACTAATTACATTAGAGAAGACAGTAAATTTTTAATGAAGAAGCTGGGCAGAGATCACCTTAGTGACTGAGGCTAATACACACAATAGATAAGCCTTTTTATTTCTTTTATGGATGAAGCTTTATTTTAATATCTAAATTACTTGCCTTAGTCAAGATCACAACTAGTTTTCTTTCAAAAAGAATTGTAGGGACTGGGGATTTAGCTCAAGTGGCACTGCACCTACCTTGCAAGCACAAGGGCCCAAGTTCAATCTCTCATAGCACCAAAAAAAAAAAAAAAAAAAAAAAAAAAAAAAAAAAAAAAAAAAAAAAAAAAAAAAAAAAAAAAAAAAAAAAAAAAGCAAAAACAAAAACAAAACAAAACAAAAAAAACGTTGTAGCTTCAATATTATATCTAGACTTTACTAGTGCTGCTAACAGTCAATGAGGATAGAATAACATAAGAATATGGATATTATAGTAAATAAAATTGAAATAATCTGTGAATACCTATGTCTGTTTTGTTCTACATCCCAAGCCTCCTGGAAGGCAGACAATAGAGTGTGGTTTAAAAAAAACTTAGAAGCAAGTCAAAAAGAATGATACAGATAAAAACACGCACTCAATAAGAACGATGAAGCATATTCTTCCACTCACAAAATGAGCGATAAAGCTTGCTTGGCATGGAGTATAACAGCCAGGAAGATGACAAAACCCAAACAGAAAGGGACTATGTAACATAAGAAGATTCTTTCAGGAAAAATTTTGGTTCCTGCCACATACAGATGGCCTGGGTAAAAAAGAGAGTCTTAGGATGATGTCTGACTCATCACATCTCTGGAAGCAACGTAGTTTTATTTTGTCAATTCCTAGCATTCTAGTAAATGTGAGTCACATCTCCAAATCTCCTTTTTTTCAGCCAAAACCTTTCCCCAATATGTCTGCAGTCAACTACCATATATATTCAGATTTTCTTAAGAAAGTAAGCTTTCATTAATGTGTCTCATTCCCAGATATCAGCTCCTTGATCTAGATTCAAAGCTTAATGGTAAACTTCCAAAATAAAATTATAAAGTCTGTTTACAAGGTGAGAACTGAAAACTTAATTGAAGATATAGAGATCAGAGTAGGGTTTATATGGTGCACTGCATATTTCCAACCAGCTGGTCATTCCATTCTTGTCCTTGGCCCAGCAGAGATCTCTGTATGCTTTGGAATGAAGAAGCTGCAAAACTTAAATCATTCTGGACCACGGTCAGCATCTTCTTACCTTGAATCCTGGTGTTCTTTGGCATGTAAGAGTCTCCTTGAAGCATAAAAGTAGAGATGGGGCAAAGGTGTTGCAGTAGACATTTTGTGTTTGGTATTTTCCTACAGATTGTCACCTGGGAAGAAAAATCCCCAGCTCTTATGCTTCCTCTAAGTGCCTCAGGTGGCATACTCCCCTGACATGGGTAGTTTTGGCATGGGACATCTAACACAACAAAATGGCAGGAGTTAATGGAAAGAGTCCCAACAACTTAGGAAAACAAGATATGTCTTTTCTACTGAGTTTCTATAACGTTTTGCAACCTGTGGACATCATTTTTGGAAAGATATCTGAGAAGGCAGTCAGCATAGCAGACAATGTCAGAAAAGAGTAAATTCCTGTTCTAAAATACAGTGTACATCTTTGTCAGGCAACACTGAGCCACTTTATTCCCATGCCTTTCATTCAGAGCAAAGAGTGGATTAGTGTAAAGCAATTTTAGATGTCTGTCATTTGCTCTGAAACATACAAAACTAGAGATAGTAGCATAAAGCTAACCTGAAACTATCCTATCCACATACATCAGAATCTCTTAGGAATTGTCATTTTGGGAAGACTACAGATGTGTACACATTTTATTCATAATAATACCCATTTTTCTGTTTTACATTTGGCCAACTAAACATCACATGATCAACATTCATGACAAAATATTGTGGTGAATTACTTTGAGTTATGTATATCCTAATTTTAATATTTAAAGATAATCAAATTTCAAATGATGAAAAGTATACTCTAATGTTCCAAAAATGTATCAAAATATGTAGTGCTGAATTCCTCAGTAAGCTGACTTTTTTACTAAGTGATCATTCTGAGTAGTATATTATTTACTGATTTTTTTCCACAGGTGCAGATACATCTTTGCTGTTTTCTTTATTTTTCCACCTTCTTTTATATAGTTTTGTGAGAACAGGAAAGTGCAATGGTGAGATTACTGAGCAATTCGAAATGTATTCTGTCAAAGCCACTAAAATATTTGAGAAAACCAAGGAATATTTTAAAGTAATAGTCAAACAAACAATAGCTGCTCCCAAAGTCCTTGTATGGTCTTTGAACCTCTTCTGTGTTTGAATGCTCTAACAGGAAAAGTAATCTGCAGAGGAACATACAGCATTACTTAAATTAATCTGGGATCAAATTTCACAACAGTTTCCTGCTGCACCTGGATTATCCCATAAGTTATATGTTTGCTCCATATCCACAGACCTTAAATTTCTACTCTCACACTCTGGAGTGGAATTTAGAGTTCATTCTGATTACACCTCTGTATCTCAAGACAGAAGTTACTGTTTTGAGGATATTGGCATTCAGTCAGGAATGCTACTTTTTTGTATGAATGCTTTTATCTATAGTATTTCTCAACAAGTTAGAGCATATTGCTCATTTTTCTCCACTAAAGCTTAATTTATCTATATTTCTTTAAGATTTCCAACTTACTAGTATCCTCTGGTTCCAATTCAATCATGGAAAAGAGGAAAAGTGATGTATTTTTCAAAATTGAAGCATTAGCTCCATAAAGTTTGATTAAAATGAACTATGAAAACATGCTATTTAAAATGATGTGTGGAAAAATGTACATATAAAAACAATGGTACATATATGACATGATATAAATATATATAATATTTTTATATGCTGTAGGTAATAAACAACATAACAAGCCCCTAATAGAAATAAAATACTGTGAGCTTGCCAAACTTAGTATAGACTTAAAAGTTATCTTCCAAGCCAACAATAGCTTTATATTTCATTTTCAGTTAGATTAAAATATTTATGCAGAATTAACATCTTAATATTGTGACAGCAAAGTAAACATGATAGGATATATTGACAAAATCTATCAACTATTCATAACTGACTCTTTTATTGGTAAGGAGTTAGTGATATTTCTCAACTATTACTCATTTTAATGGTAAGCTTTTAAGTACTATTATGGAAAAGAAATTCAGGAGTTATATTAAGAATGAGAGCTTCCCACATTAGGGACTGATAAAATACTCCTGCAGACTCTCAAGCTGTGAAGGCTACTCAGCTGGAAGGCTTTACATCAGTAATGGCCAATCTACTCCCATAAAATATTTCCTGGAAGATATGGCCTCCAGTTCTGAACACAGCCAAGCTAAATGAAAGCACATTCCATGGACAGACCTCTGGGTCTGGAGTATGCCAAGCTCTGCTTAATAAATAAATCTGATTTATAGGCATTAAATATAAAGTTTATGCATGGCTATGTAATGGCTGTTTTGCAAAGGCCATTTTATGTATGCAGTATTTCATTTTCCTCGGTCAGAGGGGTGGGTTCTTCACAGGAAGTGAAAGAAAGATGCTGTGCTTTTCTGCCTTTTCATTTTTGAATCTGAAAAATATATATATTTTTTCATTACACATTGCTGCCTTTACCAAAGAGAAAGATGCTGGAATCAAATGGAGGGGGCCATATTTGTCAAATACATGAGGCTCTTGGAGAGGACCCAGGATTCATCATGCTGACCTTCAAGTATTAGTGCAAATAATTATGTGATGGCACTATATTTATATAGAAAGATGGAATATGTAAATAGATAACCATATTGTATCCACACATCTCTCAGAGTGTTCTATTCCTTCACTCCACTCAAAAGTTAATCTTTTTTCTGTTTTTTATTAAATATTTGATCTGTATAAAAATAATACATGTAAAATGCATACAAGTATAAAGAGTACAGAAATAATTTTCAGTATGTCTGCCACCACAGTAAGAAACTTATTGCTAAATTCATATTTCTGTGCTTAAAAAATATTTTCATTTTCACAGGTATCAAGCATCATGTAATTTTATTATTTCTGTGTATGATCCTAGTATAAATATATAGATAGTTAAAATGTTGTACAATTTTGCATTTTTATAATTTCTGTTTCAATTTGTATGGATGTGTGAAATGTATACATACATATATCTTCATGCCTATATTGCATTCCATTTTGTAAATGTAGAAAAAGGATCAGGATTTAATTCAAACACTTCCCATTTGAACAATAATTAATATCAATGATATTAATGGTATTACATGTGTCCAATATGAATCTCTAAATTTGTATATGCTTTATCCTTTGTTAAAGGATAGAATAAACTTCTCTTTTAATTTTAGAGTCATGGGGGTTCTGTTCCAGCCATAATAGTCCTGATTAATTCTCCTTTTAGTACATTTCATTGGTTACACACACAGGATAGGAGAAGAGAAGATTTTCTGATGATAACTTTGAAGATGAAAAATAAAAAAAGAATGAAAATGGGAGACAGTGTCTGCTGTGCTCCAAATAAGCTGCCTCTAGGCAATGCATCTGCAGAACTAGACAAGAAAGGGTGACATAAGAATGAGTGGGGGCTTTTCATGTAAGAGACCAATGAAAACAGTTATGCAGTGCTTAAAAGAGAACACCTGAAGAATGACATGCTTCCTTGTAACAAATACTGAATATTATTCCAGAGTACTTGGACTTGGTCCTTTTAGTGTGTTTGAGTATCTCTTGGAAACTTGGATCTGAAAGCGACCTACAGAAAAATAGATGAGTAGATAGAACTTCATTAAATTGATACAAAAAATTCAAAGATGTCCCTGTATTAGAATCCATTTGCTTTATGAGTGATGGCTTCAGCAGCTGACTTCCCTCCACTGATAAGAGAAGGTAAGTCTTGCAATAAAAGTATTGAAGAACTCACAAGAGGGGCCACTGACTTGGGTGGTGTCAAGATGCCATGAGGTAAGCAGAAATAAGGGCCATCAGTGACAATTAAGTGATTCCAGATGACATAAGCCGGGTGGCACCATTTGTTTGAAATGAGACGGACTTATTCCCTATTCTAGGCAGCGAAATTACCATCAGCACTAGGAAACCTTAACCTACAGATTGTAGCCTCTACTCTGCCCCATGCAGCCCACCATGTTGGCCTTTATGAAAGTCAAGTAGATAATGGTGAGATCACAATTGACCACAATAAACTTAACGAAGTATTTGTACCAATCTCACATGCTCTGTTGAGTCTTTTATTTTTACTAGTGCAGAGCAACACAGCCTCTGGCCCTCAGTAAGTAGCTATTGATTTGAGAAAGCTTTTTCCTCAACCCCCCCTGAGGAAGGCAGCTCTGAAAGAATTCACCTGTGCTTGGCAACGCTGACAGTGCTCTTTCACTGCCTTCCCTCCAGGCTATGTTAATTCTCCTGCTGTCTGTCATCATGTGTTTCAAGGCATTTACTCTTTAATGTGGAGATCAACCCTCTGGAGATCTTGTTAAAATGAAGGTTTTGACTCAATATTTCTGGAGTAGGATTAGAGACTTAAAATTTATAGGAGGTTGCCAAGTGGTAGTGACACTACTTAACAAAGACATAGACAGAGATCTTGTTCATCGTGACATGTAGTGGAATATCACGCTGATTGTACGCATTCTTGATACTATGCAAATTGACTCCCAGAGAAAAACCCACATGTAACCTAGGTGTATTCATAAAACCATTCAGTGCCAAAAGGTGAAACATAAACTTTATGAGAATCCTGCCATCAAAAAGTGTTTCTATTTCAGTGGTTCTTAGACTTTCTAAAGCAAAGGAAAAACCTGTACTGCACTTCACATCTTAAGAAGACCTACAGCATTTGGTGGCCCTTTGAGGATTTTTAGCCTCACATAGTGACCTTAGAAATAACTGCTCCCACTTACATATCAAGGCTATTGGAAGATTGCTAGCTTCAAGTGGGGCCTAAAGCAAGGGAGAACAAAACAAGCACAGAGGATAAGATTTCCTGCATCTTGGGCCATGACCCACCACGATTCATGTTGTGTTTTATATTTATAGGTATGTCCCATCTCCTTTCTTACGATAATCTTAGAAAAGACTGCTATGATTTTTGGAGTACTGTCCATGTATTCATTTAGTTTCCTTTGGAAATCAGTTTCATAAAATTTTGAGATTCTGTCTCTAGGCACTGATTATCTGTATGACATGCTCTTCTTGTGAGCAGAGTTAATAAAATGCACTGAGTCTAAATAAAACACAGCATAACTATGGTCCATTTTATGTTGAATATGTTACATTCAGGATTAGTCTTGAGCCTGACTAAACTGAACAAAAAGTTCTATGAACAAATCTTGCATATCTGTAGTTTTGATGCTTCTCCCTCAGTATATAAGCAGGGGCTTGTCATAGTTTTCTTTGACAACAAAGAAATAACTGGTTTGAACATTGCCCATCTATTAAAATTGCTCCAGTGGGATTTATTAATGCAACAAGGATATACAGCTGTAGGATTTGAGATCCATCCATGGGTAGTTCTGAATGACAAGAGGGGAAAGAAACGTTTCCAGTTCTTTTGATCACTATAGGTATTATACTTTACACTCAGACAAAAATATTCAAAGCGAGCCATGAATCCATTGTAGCTTTTTCTTTTCCAAAGAGTTGAGTATATTTTATACTTAACAACCACAAGAAAAGACTTTTACTGTGTTGTAGAGAAAAAGACTGCCATGATATTGATCACCAGGAAGAGAAATCCATATACTTTCACCCACTGGATTTTGAAAAGTTAATTTAATGGTTCAAGCCTAATGAACTATATGATGTGAACCAAGAACAAAAAAAATCTTGGATCCCTGTGAGCTGGTACCACCTGGTCATAGTGTTACAAACATAGAATATCTAATTGACTTGTCAGCCATGATATCTGTGCACAGTAAACACTCTGAAGGATCCATGCCCAAGGGCACTAAAACTCAGTGAGCACCTGATGCCGAGCTATATGACAAGCAATCAGAATATCACTGTTTGGAAAACCATACATTCAAGCATATTCATCTGAATTAACTATCACTTCTAACATAAGTAATATTTTAATACCAAAATATTACTAAATAGGGTGTTTAATACCACACTACCATAAATACAGATATTTAATGCCAAGCTGAAAAATAAGTGTTACACTGAGGATTGAATGTACACACCAAGAATAAAATGAAGGAGAAATTCAGACTGCTCTGAAAAAGTGAGTGTAAAAGTTGACGAATATGAAAAGGTAGAAGAATTGAAAGATAGTTCAGATAAAAGATAAATGACAGAAAATACATGTTTGATTGCTTTTACAGAAGTCAGTGGATATATGTGATGAATTCCACTAATAATTTTTCAGCTTCAACCTGTAAGTTAGATTTTCTGTATAAACTACTTATATTCCACCTTGATATAAAATTAGTATCAAAAAATTAGAGCAACAATGGCTAGGACACATTTGTTCCTCCTCTCCAAATAGGCTGAGAGAGTAAGTAGCTCTATTGTGATGCAAATAAATTTCTTATTATAATTTTAAATGGATATTTTCAAAAGCTGTTATTGCCTGTCAATAATGTTTATGATTATCCCAAATGCTTTAATGACTCTCCTGAGATATCAAAATGCAAAGGAAAATAAGAAGCTTTCAGAACAAACCATAAGAAAGGCACATAAAATCCTGTTAGTAGCTCTTCCTGTATAGTTTGTATAGTTTTCTTCTCTCTTCTTTTCTGATTTTGACATATTTGGGTAAGAGAATTATTAGGTGCATTTTGCAACTGTACTTTGAGTAGGAATTTGAGAATTTTTTAATAGTTACTATCAATGGTGTTCATTGATATTAATACCATAAATGAGAGAATTGACAATATACATGTAGTTTTTATAGATTTTCAAAATAACACTTAAAATTAAAATAGAAGTGAAATTTATTAACTAGCTGTGACTCCTGTAAAATATAAGCAATTTTATTTGTTTTGTTAAATATAATAGAGGCATAAAAAGTCATTGTATTCATTAAAAACATATTTTAAAGGTTGTTTATTATAATGTGTTTTTAACTCCATCACACTGACAAAGAACCTGAATATGTGAATAAACAACTTTTATGATGTGTTCTTAGATCCATGAGACAAACTGTGAAATAATTACAATAAGAATTGTTTATATTCAAAGTGTAATTTACATGCTAAATATTCACTTAAGGTTGCAATAATCTTGGGACATTTTATTTTAACTAAATATAAGAAAATATTTTAATTTGATAGCTCTATTATTTATTTTAATAACAAATATCTGATCTTATTTCCAACATATTTTTAAAATTTACTCTGGGGCCGGGGAGTTAGCTCAGTGGTTCTGGAGCCTGTTTTGCAAGCACAAGGACCCAGGTTCGATCCCTGGTAACCACATACCATACTGGGCGTGGAGACTCATACCCACCAGCAACCAGTACCACCTACAACAGTGCCGGGCATGGTGGCTCATGCCTGTAATCCCAGCACTCCGGAGGCAGAGGCAGGAGGATTGCTGTGATGTGAATTGGAGGCTGAGCTCAGAGCCAGCCTGAACCACAAAGTGAGACCCTGTCTCAAAAAAAAACCTTAGAAAAAAATTACTCTATATTTTTCAGTGTGATGTTTTATTAATTAATTTTGTTTTATTGAATTCTGAAATTTATATACTAGTAATATAAACCACCTAGATTAATACTGGTCATAGGTTAAATTGTTATAAATAAAGACATTAAGTATTTAATAATTTACATTAAAATACAATACTAAAAAGATCATATGGTAAATTCTTATAGTAAAATGAATATTACACAGCAAGTTGAATAATCTTTCTAAATAAAATTTTCAAATAACTTGCCTAACAGAAAGAGAAAGAAGTAAATATCAATAATAAAACTCAGAATCAGGCATTAAAATAGTCATTTTGCAGTGACAAAAGACAAATTCACATGATACAGGTACAAAAAGTTCAATTTTTCTTGAATTGTTGCAGCCATGTGATGTAAAAATTCTGTTACTTAATCTCCAAATACACTTCTATTATTAACTTCTAATTTGATTCCTTTGTTTTATGGAATGGTACCTTATGTAATGTCTCTTCTTTTGAATGCTTAAAATATATTTTGTATTCCAGAACTTGGTCCATCTTATTGACTGCTCCATGCAAATTTGGGAAGAATTTGTAATGTGTTGTTGAAACAATCTACAAACATCAACTATGTACTACTGGTTGATGTACTGTTGATTTCAGCTCTGTCCAAACTGCTTTTACACCTGTAGGATCCACTTAGTTTGGACAGGGAGGTGTTAATTCTCCCATTAAAAGAGTGGACACACCTATTTCTCCTTGTAGGGTTACCAATTTTGCCTCACTTATTTTGACATTCTATTAGTTGCACAAATGTTGATAATTTTTGCCTTTTCTGTGAACTTTATCTTTTATTATTATGTATAACTTCTGTAAATTTCCTTGTTCTGAAGTCTGCTATGTCTGAAATTAATATAACTCTTTTCAATTGTTTGTGATTAATACTGCATAGTAAATCTTATTCTGTTCCTCTGATGTATGTGTCTTTATATTTAAAGTGGATTCAATGGAGATAACATGTAGTAATGCCTCAGTTCAAGAACATTTCTGTCTGCACACAATCTGGTTTGCAAACAAAAGTGTTTGGCCAAATTTTGCTTCCATTTGCAAACTCCACATCAGACAACAGACGTGACATGGCTATCTTTCCCATATGGACACAGATGGAGCCACCTTCCCCACCATCATGAAAAACATTAGGTTTATAAACTGAGGTACCACTGCAGTTGGATTTTATTATTTACTCATTTGGATGATGTTCCTTTTCATTGATTCAAATTAGAATATGGATATTTAGGGTGATCATTGTTATAGGTGAAATAGTACCTACCAGAGCTGTGATTATTTTGGATTTGTTGCTCCATTTTTTATTCATATTTTGGTCTTCCATATATCTTATACTTTTTGTGATTTTTAATTTATGTTTCATGGTACTTTTTTTCCCTTAGAATATGAATTATACTTCTTTTTAAAGATATTTTGTAATGTTACCATAAAATTTATAAAATACATTTACAACTATCCCAAATCTACTTTTAAATAATACAATATGATTTTATGGATAACAAATATGCTTTATAATATTAGAGTACCCCTAATTCCTTCTCTTCTTTGAGTCATTGTATATTACTATAATTCATTTAACTTTTACATGAGCATACTTGGTGAAAATATATCCACGTTTACTTTACATTTAATACTTTAATGTATACATTCTATTATATAGATATAATAGGATGCATAGTAAATATAATATTTAAAATATATACACCTAATTTTACATGCCAATCTTGCCTAAATAATGTCCCAAATCTGGTAAAATATTGTTGGATACATATTAATACAGGTTTCCAGATGAGATTATTATTTTAATCTGCACACTGAGGAAGGATATGCTACATCAGTGTTGGTAGATGTTATTCAATTTTTAGGATTCCAATAAAACAAGACAGATAAAGGGCAAACATGTTCTGTGTTCTTAATCTAGAATATTCACTTTCTCATGAAGATTCTGGCCTCTCTTGTTTTTCTCCGTCGTTGGTGTCATGCCTTGTTTCCCTCAGCTGATTCTGAAACTTGTTCTAGGACAGAGATCCTCACCTTCCCCTTCATTTTCCTGGTTTTTACCAGTGACTGTTCTGGTTCTTTGGGTTTCAGGGAACATTGCTGAATTTATGGCTCCATAATTCAGAAGCCAGTTTATAAAAAAAAAAATTCCTTATCTTACAGAACTCTAATATATGTGTGTGTGCATATATGACTGAATATATTGTTGCTATAATTATTTTGCACGTTATTTTCTTTATATCAATTAAAATAAGAAAAATATTCTTTTTCTCTCATTTATTCTTCTGCTTTGCTTTCCCTTTTATTCTTCATCCTTTAGATTCAAGTTTTTGATGTCATTTTTGTTCTGTCTGGAAAATTTCTAACATTTTTTTCACAGCAGTTTTACCAGCAAAATTTTACTTCTATTTTTGTTTGACAAAGTTTGTTATTTTTTTCTCCACATTTAAAGAAAAATTGTGCAAGTTACAAAATTTCATCTTGGTAAGTTATCACTCAGTGTTTTATATATTCCATTCTACTCTATTCTTGATTGCATGGTTAGTGAGAAATCAGATGCAATTGTTACTTTTTCTTCTCTATACTTAACGTACTTTTCATATGACTTCTTTAAAGATATTTATCTCTTTTTTAAAATTTGAGTTAGATATGCAAAGCATAGTTTTTCTTTTCTCTCTTGTTATACTTCTTAAGTGTGAGTTATAGTTATCACATGATTCTAGATATTCCATGTGATCACTTTATTTCAGATTTAGTTTACTGTCACCTTTGCAATCTCAAAGTTTTTAATGAGACATCAATGATTTTCCTCAGCTGCGTCCAGGTCTGATTGGCTCAGGAGGCCCGTAGAACCATTCCTGATTTCTTTAACAGTTTTTTATCTTTTTTTTTTTAACACTTCCTTAGAGCACTCCCCACTTTTTTTAGCATTGTCCATTTGTTCTTTGATGCTGCCTACATTTTCCCACTCAATCTAATTCTACCTCGTATGATTGTTCAATTTTTCAAAGGGTGTTCTTTTCTTTGTATTGTGCCTCTGTAACTTTTGGTTAAAAGGTAGACATAATATACTGGGTCAAATGAATTTTTGTAAATAGTCCTGTTGTAATGTAATAAGGTGTGTGGTTGAGGAAGTATTGGTAGTCCTCTGATTAGGTCTCAGTTTTGGTAAGACTGTGACCTTGAACTATGAAACAAACTACCCCAATAGGGCTGCAGAGGGCTGCAGTTTTTAATGCTTTCTTCCTTCTCCTACATGGAAGGCTAGAGGGCCCCACACCTTAGGGAAATTTTCTCTGTGAGGTAAATTTGGCTGTGAGTAAACCCCAGCATGTTAGGCTCTGGTGAAATACTTTCTCCTGAGAGGAATTTTTGTTGAAAAGGATGGAATTTTCCAGTATGTTTTTGAACAGAAGCATTTGGGAATTCATCTTTGATTATCACTTTTGCAGACTGGGTGGCATGATAGGAGGTGCAGATCACAAAAATGTAGGGGATTGATCCCCTATAAGGCAGCTCCATGAGGTAGTCATTTCCAGAGCTGTCCGCACTGAGGTTCTAGAAATTGAGCTCAGCCTCCTGTAACCAGGCAGGGTTCTCATAGAAGTTTCTATTCAGAGGGTTCGATGTAGGGCTCTACTACTCCTCACTAATCGGGGGCAGCAAATAGCCCTACAACTTCAACTCTGAAAGTCCTGTGAAGATTTTCATTTAGTTAAGATTTGTACTTGCTGAGATTTTCTGTTAGTTTAGATCATTACTTATTTAGGGGCGTTAGAACGTGTAACTCATTTTGTTATAAATTCATATGATACTTATCAACTTATTTTTCCAAACAATGTTATTATGGTAGTGGAAATTATAAAATATTGGTATTTAATTTGAAGAAAATTTATCAATTTCAGAATAGTAAAGTGCCCTAGTCATGTACATATTATATAATTCTATTTAGGTTAGCCACTTTTGCTTCATTTGTTAACATTTACAACATTTTCTTGTAGCCTTATCTGAATTAATATTAATATGTTTCATACTTTCAACAACCTACTATTTTATAAATTAAATTCTATAACTGCTCATTGTTGAAATGAAGAAAATATTTTTTCATATTTATCTTATAGTTAGCCATGTGCATAACAGACTCTGATTCATGTAAGAATCAGAGGTTCTCTGCACGGACCTTCATGCTAAACACATCTCAAATTACTTCATATTATATGTCTCCAGTATAATTCATTTGGCATCCCTTTTATTTAAAAAAGAAAACAATGTATATTCACATTTTCACTTTAGAGATTTTTCAAAGTATAGGGACTGCTGTATTATCCAAAAATTATGTAAGTACATTCCCAACATTTTGGTCTTAGTGAAATTAGTAATTGTTACTAATGTCATGATATGTGATGATTCATACCCATTTGCCAATGCTTTGCAATTCTTTATTCAATGAAGCTGAGTCAGACAGACAAGGAAATTCTCCAAAGCTATATTTAGGAAGTGACAGCATTAAAATTACAACCCACACTCTAAAATTCAAAATTGCAGCTCTTAACAGCTATAAAATATACTTAGCCATAATTTTATCATAATTCTTAAGTAATAAAACATATTAAGGCTGATATCATAAAATAGGACTTTAAATTTCCATCTATGATGTGTTAAAACTGTTTCCATTAATGTTAGTAATTCTATCTAACGCTAATGTAAATGTGTGAGTCCTGACCTCTTTGGGTTTCTCAGGGTGCTATTTTGCTATCATTTGCTTCATTTTGATAATGGAAGTAAGAAATTAAACAAATGTCTAGGTAGGTTTGTTTTCAACACTGCACAGTTTTTAAGCCAATCTGTTTAAAGTATGAATCTGTAAAGTATATTCACATGTAACACATTCCTTTTAGTTAATATTTTGTTACTTTCAGAAACTTTTATATTGCTATTTAGTGATGAGATTATAAATAGCATATACATAAAGACGAAAATAGAATGACATAGTAGATTCAAAATGGAGGCCACATTATACACTCATGTAAGCAAAATACATTATTTTTAGCAAAAAGGAGAATACTTTATTCATATAGGCAATTGTGTAATATTTCAATTCTAATGAATATATCTAATCAAACTATATTAGTCCTTAAAGTAATAGGTAATTCGATGTGTTTCTGTGTATACATATACATAAAACTCAAAACCTCTTAGGAAAGTCATAAAAGTGACAAAACATTAAATGTTATGGAATACTAATAATCTCAAATGTTTCTCAATAACATTAGCAAAATCAGTATTTTTAACAGTTAAAAAACGATGAAATTTGGAAAGATTTAAAAAAAAAAAACAAAAACAGGAGAACTAGTAAGTAGATATTTTACCCTAGCAAATGTTATTCTTTTTCACCACAACATTCCCCTTGGAAGGAGAAAAAAGAAAAATGAGTAGATAACATTATTCAGGACCATAGACTTAAGGAAATTTTCAAAGATACCTATTCATCCGGAGGTAAATTGAGGCATAGCAGAGCGATCTTAGTATTTTAAATACTCTTTAATTTACAGTCCTCTAGTATTACAAGCCCAGAATTTATATTTATTTAAAATGTAAATTGCTTCCTGTGTTTGTAGCCATGTGAAAATACCATTATCACTGGCTCTCTCAGCACATATTGAATTTTGAGATAAGGACATTTATCTTCAAACCATCTTTCCTCTAGCAATTTTAGTTCCCTCCACTTCCTTTTTTTCATATTTCCATGGACTAATTAATTTAAAAATAATAATAAGGAGTTGGGAAAATACCAGATGTTAGCATTATATCTACATCTCTGTGTACATGCATGTGTGTTCAGAAACACTACAAACCAAAGACATGGCTTCACATTGCAGTTACAATGTTAAGTGGGACTGAGCAGTAAGCCATCTTAGGTCCCGCTTAGGATTTTGGCCCACATTTGCAAATGCATCAGATCCTACAACTTTCACTTACATCTCTGTAATGGTCCTGTTCTATAAAATTTCTGTCTTCATTTTTCAGTGGTTTACACTTGCTGCCCCAAGGGCACAGAAAACTTTTCTCTCATTTTTATTGATGGTATCTACCAACCCATCATATCTTAAACTAAATGTCACCTGAAGGCCAACCACAACCATCTAAAGTTTTTCTGACTGTTCTCAATATTAGTGCCCTTTTGTTTTCTTTAAGATAATTCGGTACATCTTGACATATTACTATATCTTTTGGTTGCTCTTCATGATAATGCAAGCTCGATGAAGGCAAAGATCTTGCATACAAATACTATCAAATGAAAATTTCAAGGAAAACAATCAATTTAGAACATCACTAAAAATTCAAGTCATCCTGGACATAACTTAATATACTAAAATTTTTCAAGGTCATATTCTGACTACTTAGGTCAGATAAACATAGTCTTTTGAGCCTTGCTACAGACAATATATGTTACCAAACCAATGAGGCTGCAAACAAAGATAACTGAAATTTTAATTATAATGTTGTTGTACTTAAACTGTCTAATGGTCACCAAGGAAACCACTGACATTTTTATAAGGGAAATATTAAACTCTACGTTGTGAGAAACAACAACAATGACATTCAAGAAGAAAAATATGAAACAACAAGATGTATTTGAAGATTCTAAATTGTCCACAAATGTAAGCAGTACTTTGTTGTGCAATGTGAAGGAAGTAGTTACTCAACATTAAATTTCTAAAGAAATTTATATATGCCTATGAATTTTGAAATGATAGCTTAAAATATATTCCAGTTATTTCTTTTTGAATATAACAGAACTTCACTATAGTGTTGTTCTCCCTCATACCAATCATTTGTGTTTAAATTTCAACTCACATATTTACTGTTTACTAGTTCTGTTATCTATGTGTGGGATTAAATATTTAAGAAACTTTTTTCTCTATTAAAATATGATAATATTATAGACTTGAAAAGATTTCTTAGAGAATTATATAGGGAAACATATTTGAGAATTTTTGTGCACAATTATCAAACTTCCAATGGCTTTTAAAATATATTGACATAATTAAAATATTAATTGAAATAAGAAAATTTATTTTCTATAATTAAAATATTAATTATGTTACTAATACCCTGAATCTTCTTGTTGAAAATTGCCAGTGTGATATCTATCTATCTATCTATCTATCTATCTATCTATATAATAGTGTGATATTATATATATATTCTTCTAGTGACGGCAGCTTCTGGAGCTGCTGGTATTAAAGACCAATGGACAATTTCTTACCTATTTCCTCATGTGAGTGCCAAGGGTATTTTTAAAATTATAACCAGGCCATTTCCTCTGATGAATCCTTATTTCTAAAATAGGACTCCTAAGCTGCATTCTAGTTGAATTCTCAGTGCTACTACCTCAAAAATAAAATTTTACAATTTTTCAAAATACCATCCTTTTGTGTATAACTTAGTTTGAAAAGTATAATAAGCATAACAAAATATAAAGATAGGACAATGTATGGCTAAAGCATTGATAGCTTTATGGCTAGAAATCTGTGTGGTCAATTACTAACTATAAAAGAAATAGGATTTTGTATGCACAGTTGGGACCTTCAGGTAAGATTATATTGGAAAACCTAGCCCCTTTGAAAGGAGGAAAGGAAAGGACATTTATATCTTGGCAAGCAGCTGAGCTGATAGCCTGTGTTCTGAGATTGGCTTCTTTGTAGTTATGCTGACCCGGCTCTCTGTGATTTTGATTCTCCTCTCTGTGTAGCTACACTATCTCACCAAATGTTGTTTTTAAGTAGGTTATTCTACCTTCAAAGATTCCCCACAAATTAGCCCAAAAATCTTGACCCTTAGCAATGAGCCCACTGTCCAGCCAGTCAAATAGCGTCCTCCAAGCGGGTAATGGTGTATGGGACCCAAACACTGCAAGATTGCTAGGAAGTACCCAGCAATGGTCAATAATGGTCAATATATTTTTCTGTTTCATGTTTTACTTTTTTTTTTTTTTTTTTTTTTGAGACAGGGTCTCACTTTGTAGATCAGGCTGGCCCTGAGATCAGCCTCCAACTCACATCACAGCAATCCTCCTGCCTCTGCCTCCCAAGTGCTGGGATTACAGGTGTGAGACACCATGCCTGGCACTGTGCTTTGTGGTACTGATTGCTTCTAGGCGTGAGTCTCCACGCCCAGTATTATATGCAGTTAACCGGGGATCAAACCTGGGTCCTTACACTTGCAAGACAGGCGCCAGAACCACTGAGCTAAATCCCAGCCCTCATGTTTTACTTCTTAAGCCCCAGCTTTCTCTTTAGTGTCTTTGACTTAGGAACTCAATTTAGGAACTCAATTCTTTCTTAAGTGTTGCTTGTAACTCAAATGAGTTGTGAGTCCAAACTGTTTCCCCTACCAGAAATAATGGAAATTCCCATAATGCATTCCAAACCTACCAAAGAACCCCTTAATTATCCTTTTCATAATAAAGGCATTGTATAATATGCAGAATTTATCAGAAACACCAATAATTTTTCTAGAGTATTCACTCAAAATGTTATAAAATAGCATCCAGTTACCAGAAACAATTTCAAGTTGAAATCTTTGGCTTGCAGGAAGGAGGATGAAAGGGAAGGTGGTTATTTTTGGAAAGAGAGTCCTCTTTCATAGAGAGCATGACTCTCTGGTGTCCTTTCTCTCCACAGGAGAGTTGGTATTCCCCTAGGATCTGCTTCTGATTCATCAAGTCTCAACCTTTTTGAAACTAACATGTAGTCTAAGATTGTTCTTGTCTTTTCTCTAACTCTTTTCTGAAGTATAACATGATATTATTATTAAGCAAGTAAGTGCAGCACTGGCCTTTTCTCTGTCTGGGTGGGTCTTCTCTACAGATGTTTGTAGTTCTGTCCATTTATTCAGGATTCCCTTTATTTCAGAAGAACTGTGCTGCACTGACTGTTCATACTCCTGCTCCTCTTCAGAAAGATCCTCAGCCACCATTCTCTTGCTCAGCCAAAGCTGCTAAAATTTTTATGTAGACAAATTTGAGTCTTCCTCCATTGATTTCTCAGCATCACCACTGTTTACCTGCAAGTCTGTGATCTCTGATAAAGTGACAGCATCATCAACCACAGGATTAATTGAAGGCTCAGTCTCATTTACACAGCCTTCAAAGTCTCTCTCCTATATAATTTTAGGCCATATTTTCTTCCAGGCAAAGTTTACTGTCCTTAGAAAGATATTGGCCCAGGATTTCTCAATTGACCCCACACAGGAAAGGATGTTGTGATGTTCCTTATAGAACTCTTTAGAGTTAATTCTGAATTTGGGACCATCTGGAAGTGCTTCAAGAACAAATTCTTTGGTGGATAGCTTCTTAAAGTCTAAGACAACTACAACTACAACTTGTGGACCCTCAGGCTGCAACAGAGGATTTATATTAGGAGGAACTTGACGAAGGGCCATGGGAATTCTTCTACATAGTTGAGCAGGAGTGTTGTCCAAGGTGAAGAGAACCTTGAGTGATGAACATTTGTCCCCCTTGATATTCCTTAACAGTAGGACAGAAACCCTCACTAATCCACTCCAAAAAAAGGGCCCATGTTCCCTAGGATTTTGTGTTAGATTTTCACACAACTCTTAGCCTATTTATTATGACTTTATCCTTTCTGAACATGCTGGTAGTCTCTGAATGATAGACCAAGAGAGGCTTTATCTTAAGGTGATCACTTGGATTGGTATGTAGCAATAAGGTTACCCTGTCCTTCATAGGCTTGTGACCTTACATTTTCTTCTCTTCTGGGCAATGTATGTTTTCTTCCAGAAAAGGCCAGTATCATAATAGTTGAAAACTGATGAGAGCAAAAGCCATTTTTCTACACCACCATTTCAAAGTAGTATATGTAATTTTCAGCAGCACCTTCATCAGCATTGGTGGCTTCATGTGTCTAGTTATGCTATGAATAATCCCAATGCATGATTTAAAATTCTTAAACCACCACTTACTGGCAAAAACTATTTCAGTATTACTGGTTGATAGATTATCTTTTATGAGATCTATATTTACACCCCTCGCTTTTTCACAAGTTGTAGACTCATTAGGTTATAACCTGCTGTCTAACTTTCTTTTATCCACACTAATAATAGCCTTTCTATCTCATCTAACACCATTAGTTGACTAATTTGAGTAACACTTTTAGCAACACTAGCTCCCTTATACACATATTTTCTTTGTAAGATTCCCTGAATGGCAGATTTTTAACATGTTTTACATATAAACAAGATCGATCATATGAATGGCTCACCCAAACTTCTCCATAATTTCCTTTTTCTTTTTGACTGTGATTGCTTTCTCTCCTTCTTTTCCTTCCTTAGCTGCTTTTTTTTAGCTTTTTGGGAGCCATTTTGATAGCAGTAGCCATAGTGATTATATAAAACACTGACCAAAATCACATCTATAAACATTTGCATTTGCACTCACACTGATACATATTCTCACATATTCTTTTCTGGCATTTTGAGTATTTGCTTACAGTTGCACTAGGATCTTGCATTCAGATTCTAAGTTGAAACTTTGGTCATAAGTTAAAACAAAAATCCTGGTCTACCCCAAGTTGTTCATATACGAGGCTGGTTGAAACTTGGGGGTCCCCTTGACCTGAAATAAGCTTCTTCCACTTTGCTCTGGTCTTCTCTGACTCCTGTTAATCTTTCTGTATCAGAGAGATGAACCCACAGTGGGAGTGAGTCTGAGGACTGCCAGACTCCAGAACCACAGGATGCAATAATTTCTACATGTGTCTTCAACTTTTCTGTGTATTTAAACATTTTCATAATAAAATACCAGGTGAGTAATTTACCTTTCTATCCTTCTTACAGTTTATGAGTTTACCCCATTGACCCCATATTTCTAACTATTTCTCCACATACTTTCCTTTGTGTTACTCTTTAAATATGCAATGTCTCTCCAAAGTCTCATATCTTTGGAAGATAATTGGACCACAAGGGCTGTACACTTGTCAATTGGCCCATCTATTAATGAGTCCAGTAGATCCATATCCTGTTATGAAGTGGATCTGCCAGTATGTGGGTCACTGGGGCATCACCAAGAGTCATATATTTTAGTCTCATGCTTCTCTTCTCTCTCCTTGATTCCTGACTGCCATGGGTTGATCACTTTTTTTCTCACTATGCTTCTCTACCATACCATGTCTGCCTTGAACCAACCGATCATGCACTCAGCCCTCCAAAACATTCACCAAAATAAATTTCTATTTTAGTTGTGGATGCTGGGAACTTTGTTCTACCAAAAAAAGACTAATAAAATTCACTACTGAAGATGAAAGAGGCATAGTAATTAATTTAGTGAGAAAGAAAAAAAAAACAGCATAATTTCTATCACTGTGTGCTTTCTTGCCATTATATTAAATCATACTTAGCCTAAAGAATAATCCAGCCATTTTCCCTAAGAAATATCTGCTCCTGCATAGTAAGACTACAAATAAGGTAAATACTTATTTGTCAAGATTAAAACCTACTAAATAAAGAATAACTTAAAAGCCTTCTATTTTCTTTGCCTACCAATTTAATGCTACTGTTATCAAAATTCTGTTCAATTCTAATCATTTACCCCTTTACACAGTCTGTACTGATGTCATTTACATTTTAAAATTTTATAAATTGTCCCTTTATATTTATTTCACTGAGACATTACCTAGAACATCAATAAGTGGGTTTCTCACTATTGCAGCAAATGTAGTAAAGTGGAATTAATGTAACAAATAGTTTGCTTTCCTAGTTGTCTTTTGAAGTGTCAAGAATGAACTGTGAAGTAATATTGTTTAAGAAGAGCACTGTATTATAAATTCATTCTATTTTTGTCACCTAGTTAGTGCGATACCTGACATTGTGTCAAGTTCAAAGAGATGATATAAACTCTAGAAAATATGTCAAATTTTGATTTTGAACTAGGTTTTGACTTTATATTTTGGAATTAACCATGTCATTATGTCCTGCCTTTGATAAATTTTAATAATAATCTTGGACAATTCTGTACTCTATGTTGGAC
The DNA here is from genome assembly GCA_004026965.1 of Petromus typicus. Lineage (NCBI taxonomy): Eukaryota > Metazoa > Chordata > Mammalia > Rodentia > Petromuridae > Petromus > Petromus typicus. The sequence continues at coordinate 46,956 of PVIR01000986.1, forward strand.
ACAGACATATTGAAACCAGTTCATCAAATCTGGTCTGAGTTTTGTTTGGTATAAATCTATATACATATCAAGTCTTATATATATACACAAATATAAACATAATTATGTCTGTAATATATCAATACATAGTGTATATGTACAATATAATGCTCAATAACTAAGTGTTCATGATATGTATTTATTGTATGTGTTGATATTAAAAAGGCTCCTCTTAATTAACATGATATCTCAGACATATATATAGGCAATAGACATGAACATAGATGATGAAGTAGACAATTCTGAGGCAAAGTAACCCCTTGCTTCTGTAGTGTGCTTCTCTGCTGGAACCTGACTGGTGTTTTCCTGATAGTTATACTTGGACTGAGTTTTCAGAAGGAAGAGCACAGAGTTACAGTCCTATTCTTATTTCACATATCACATGTGTGTATAATAACCATGCTCTATTATTCTTGATTTTTATCTTGATCATCTAGATGATGCAAGATTTCTCATCATGCTACCCTTAAAATTCATTTTTTTTTCTTGCTATTTGAAAGAAAATTATTGTGTGCAACTCAAAAGAAGCAAGTTACATTGTTTCTGTTCTTCTTTTTGGAGACAGGTTAACAATCTAATGTATCTGTATTTATTAATCAAGACAAATTTATCTCATTTACCCCATTAATCTTTTATATTATCTTTCATTGCATCAGTATGTACTCCCAAATGTTTATTTTATATTTTGGGAGCTTACACAATACTATATATTTATTTTCCTGCTCAAATTGTTCTAGTTTTAACTTGGAAGTTATTTCAATTAACTTGGCTAGCTCTCAAGCATTACATTATCAATGCATTTATAGCATTTCCTTTCTTTTGGAGATGATATCCTATTGTATATTTCCCTGCAATTTCTGAAGCAGCCATTTCTCTAAGAAGCTTTGGTTTCTTTCCTTACAGAATTATATTAGAAATCAAGGTGTGCGGCCGGGGATTTATCTCAGTGGTTCTGGTGTCTGTCTTGCAAGTGCGAGGGCCTGGGTTCGATCCCCAGTTAACCACATACAACACTGGGTGTGGAGACTCACCCCAGCAGCAATCAGTACCACATACCACAGTGCTGGGCGTGGTGGCTTACGCCTGTAATCCCAGCACTCAGGAGGCAGAGGCAGGAGGATTGCTGTGATGTGAGTTTGAGGCTGAGCTCAGGGCCAGCCAGAACCACAAAGTGAGACCCTGTCTCAAAAAACCTTAAAAAAAAAAAAAAGAAAAGAAAAAAAGAAATCAAGGTGTGGCTGCTAGATGTGCTTATTGCTATTTGGGTACTACTGATTCTAAACCATCTTGTGACAAAACCCCAAAATGTAGATAAATACACTGAGATCGAGGAACTCATATATTGCTCTAGGTAACTATCTGTACCTGTTTGAAGTAAAACATAAACTCATACAGCTGTCTCCATCTCCAATCCATTAACACATGGACCAAGTGAGGTTCCCTTTTCTTGATCTGAACATTCTCCTGTTGACAGCCAGAAAATCAGTGCCCACCACCTAGCCACTTCAGGACATAGTTCCAGGACACACATCCTGTAGTATAACTGGGACCTCCATAGAACATACTCTGCAACCTATAATTCTGTACAAAATACTTCCTCAGTGTGCGAATCTCTCTGCAGCGTCTTTGCATTTAAGCTCTGCAGACTTTACTCTCTATTTGGTTATCAAATGTGTCACTCTTTATTAAATATATCTCGTGTATTTGTAACATGGTTAGATTATCTTGTCACAGTCTCTATTTGGACTCCTTCAAACTCCTTTAAAGAATACTCTTTAAATATTAATATTGATTCTTTTGTTGCAAAATCTATGAGCTTTTGCAAATGGATAATGTTAAGTATCCAGTTTTAGCTTACAAGAAGTAATTGCAAACTCTCCCCTTAATGACAAAAATCTGTGAATTAGCTGTTAAAACTTCCCAACCTCCCTCAAAAACCTCTAGGCTCTTTGGTTTCTTTTACTGTATTTATTGCATTGTCTTCCCCAGGATGTCATAACTTCAAACCACTCAGATGGAGAATTTTCAAACTTCCTTTTTTTAATGCATCAGTATATCTTTAAGGTTCCCCCCTATCTTTTCTTGGCTTCAGAGCACATTTCTTTCTACTATTGAGTAATATTCCATTATACGGATGTCCCACAGCTTGTTTATCCATTCACCGATGGAAGAGATTTTTGATTCCTTCTAGGGATCAGCAATTGTGCGTGAAAATGTCTAAAAGCATTTGTGTTCAAGCTGTGTGTGGGCATAAGTTTTCAAGTCATTTGTTTAAAACAAGGGTTGTGAACACAGAAACGAGTAACAAGCCTGGGTTTGTCACTGTAGGAAACTGCCAAAGTGTCTGTCAAAGTGGCTGGATTCTGCATCACCATCTGTCAGTGACTGAGAGTTCTGTTACTTTGAATCTCACCAGCTTTTGGCGTCATCAGCTTTTATTGTTTATTTGTTTTTAGACTTTAAATGTTGTGTGACAGTCACATTTTAAAAATGTATCTACAATTTTTAATGCCAAATGATCTCAGTATCTTTCTATATGTTTATTTAAAATCTGTAATCTTTTGTGAGATTGCTTTCCAGATCTTTTACTAATTTCTTAAATATAACTTCTAGGATTAAAATAACTCAACAATATAAAACCAACTATGTGTTTTTAAAATATTTTTTGAATTTGCCTTTTATGCTCTTAGTAGGGTGTATCAATTTAATATTAGCTAAACAATTTACCAGTTATTTTCTGTCACTATCTAGTGTTTAAAATCTCAACAATAACCCAAAATTCAACTCTATTTTCTCCTGAACTATATTTTAGACATTTTAGAGTTTTCTATTGTACATCAGACCTATGAATTATTTTGGTTCTTTTATTTTCCTTTTATTTATTTATTTATTTATTTATTTATTTATTTATTTATTTTATTTTTATCTTTTCAGGTGAAAGGTACGCAATCTGTGTTTAGATTCTGTTGATTTGGTTTGAGAATTGGTTTTTGGTTTGCAGCTCTGAGGATTGAGCCCAGCGCACTTGCACTGAAGCTACACTGTCAGATAGGATCACTGGATGATTACAGCAGCATTTCTGGGATGACTCTACCGCTATTAACTTGGTTATTCAGATTTGTTACAGGGACATGTGCCATGTCTTATTTCTGTCTTCCCAATTTCTATATCTTTTTAGTTTTGACTACTTATAATGGAAATCTTTCATTATAATATTAAATAAAGTTGACCAAAGGAGATAGCTATGATTTGTTCATTTTGAAGCTGAAAAATTCCAGCTCTTTGCCATTAAAATGACAGTAGGTACAGATTTTATTGCTAAATGATCTTTTCTACATTGATTGAGTTGTTCGCTGCTCCTACACTGTTTTTTTCAAAGAAAATATTCAACTTTGTCAAATCGATTTCTGTAGAAGTTAAATTTTTTAAAGCTTAGTGATATATTAGGTCATACTAATTAATTTTCCAATGTTGTACCAGCCTTTCATGCCTGAAACATGTCCAAAATAACTATGATGTATATTTATTTTATATTTTATTATGCTTAATTTTTATTTTCTTGATACATATTGATCTATACTTTTTACTTAATATATACCTGATTTCTCAAATAAAACAGAGGTGACCTCATAAAACAACTTATCAAGTTCTTTTCTCGTTTTTACATTTTTATAAGAAAATATGGAGACTTATAATATTCTCACTGGTGTGATGATGTTTACTTGGGATTTTATTAAGAATTGTTTCAATTTTTTGAGATATAAGTGCCTTTTCAGATTATATATTTCCCCTGCGTGAACTTTTGGAGTTTAGTAGAGTGTTTTTAAGGAATTTACCTATTTTGTATTGTTATTAAATTTGTGAGCATAGAACTTAGAAGTCCTCCTCTACTATCAGTTTAATGCTCATGGAATTAGGAGTGATGACTTCCTTTCATTTTTATAACAATAATTTGTATGTTTTCTATTTCATCTGAGTTTATTGGTACATTTTAGGCATACATAATGATCACATTCATCACTAAAAATTTGTACCTTTACATGATCTATCTTGATTCTTATTTTTCTCCTTTCCCTACCTTCCCTTCAGCCCCTCCACTCCCCTGCAGACATAACCTTCTCTGGAGTCTCAAGTTGATTTCAGGCAAGACAGGACCACTCTGGATAGCACAGTTTCCTCATGCCACCAAGGACCTCTTAGCCACCACGTTCTGCCTCCAAGAGCTCAAATTATGGGTAGATACATTATAGGAATATTCTTATGTTCTCTTTGAAAGAACCAGCTTCTAGACTATAAGACTAGAACTGTCTTCAGCACTAACTATAAATTAGAATATCAATTAATATTTTTATATTTCAGAGATATTTGTTTGTTGCTGTTTATTTAAAAGCTTAGGTGATTTATTGTATTTTTAATATACCTAAATGTTAATTTTGTAGAGAATTAATAATAGCTCCCCTGTAGAGATTTTATAATCAGAATTGATTCCCCAGCACTTTTTATCTACTCTCTTGTGCATTTCATTTTAACCAAAGCAAGAAATTTCAAAGACAGCAAATCATATCTTCTGATAGCTTTGTATGAATAAATTTTGATATCAGTTACAAAATTTCAATCACAGCAATTTTCTAAATGGTGAAAACTAAGAATCTAATGTCTATTGAGGTAATTTTCTAAAGTGGTATCTGAGAGCTCTGCCCTAAAATGGTCATTCATGATAGTTTCATCAGAATACAAGAAAGAATTCTAATATATTTTACAATTCCAAAGCCATATTTTTCAGGCATTGGGCTTTTATATTTTTAAGAATTCTGACTGCTTTGATAATCATGTGTATCTATATTTATATATCATCTATATGTAAATATTATTACTTATCAGGAAAATGAACCTATCTACCTTCTCAATTTACTTGTTTTGTAAAAGCACCTAAATCTATGATTTATAACAAATTTTATTATATAATACAATATCAGACTGTATAATTAATGCTCTAACTTCTAGCTACATAAATTCATCATGCATATCTTCAAGAAGTTCAAAGGAGCTACTGAGAAAGATACAAAATGAAAGATTCCATAACGTTATATTTTGCAGGTAAAATAGATGATTTAAAGAGAGCTAAAATTTCTGTGAGTGTTATAATGTTTGGAATATAAATAGAGCTAAGTGACCTTATAGGAAATTTAATACTCATTTATTTAATTACTTAAAGCTTTAGAACTAATGAAATGATAATGTCTTTGGTCAAAATGTCACAATTATTAAGGAGCTTTGCATGATAAGAAAGAAAAAACCTCACAGGAGTAAAATATGCTTTTAACTTTTTTTCCAACAGCTGTGTTAAAAAAGGGAGATAGAAAATGCATCTACAAGAGTGTGGTGAGTGGTACAAACAAATTATTAGCACAACAGGATGTTAGCCTGACTGTATATGATGCTAACAATGGTGAAGATAGTTGCTACTTTGCATATGAACAAGTCAATCTCATTCTATATGTGTTCAGAGAAAAAAGATTATGAGCTGTACTATATCATCAGCATTCAGACATCTGCTGGGAAATCAAGGTTTTTTACTTTCACTTTGTGTTGAACATTTCAGTATTTCTTTGTATACTTTCATTGTTTTTACTTAATTTTTAATTGGCAAATAAAATTGTATACATTTATGATATTAATAGTATGCTCTGAATTATAAATGGCTTATGAATAACCAAAGTAACATAGGAATTATCACAAGTATTCATGAATGAAGAAAACCTTTACAATCTACACTATTGGAAATTTCCAAATAGGAAATGTATTAACTATGGACATAAATTATTCATCTGTCCAAAAAAGTAGGAAAGGTAAGCAAAAAGTAAGCTCAAGTGGTAACTTTCACATTTCTTTATTTAAGTACTCTGTATTTACTGCTACTATATTTAAAACTGTATCCTCTCTTTATAGTTTTAGAGAATGATAATAAGATGATTATTTGGGAAGTGGAGATTTATGACATGTTTACCTGCTAAATTTTCTTAATTAAATGAATGAGCAAGGAAGAGAAAAGAAGATGAATGGGATGATAATGCTGCCATAAATTTTGATAAGAAATGTGGGAGAAGGAAGCTGATTTAGGAGAGAAGCAAGTAAACTTCCATTTGATTATGACCAGATTCAATTTTTTATGGACTTTCTGGCTGGAATTATTCAGTACGATTTTAAATACACAATGAAGGACTAAAAATGTTAGCACTACACAGAGAAACAAATGTGCTTGAAATGAAGACTACTTTTTTTTTTTGATGGCACAATTCCTAATTATTTGATTCTGTAACATGAAGTTCTGGTTTTTCATTTTTCATTACCTATTTCTCCATGTGGCCCGCGATGCAAAATGCCATAAACTGGGTGGATTAAAAAGTAATTTGTAGCCAGGCGTGGTGGCTCACGCCTGTAATCCCAGCACTCGGGAGGCAGAGGCAGGAGGATTGTGATGTGAGTTTGAGGCTGAGCTCGGGGCCAGCCTGAACCACAAAGGCGAGACCCTGTCTCAAAAAACCTAAAAAAAAAAAAGAAAAAAAAAAGTAATTTGTATTTCCTTAAAGATCTAATAAGCTATAAGTCCAAGACCAAGGTTATGGTTAACTTGTTTTCTAGAGAGATTTTTTCTCCTTGGTTAGAGATGACCATCTCTTGGTCTGCACATGGCCTTTCCTCCATGAGTGTAAGAAAGAATGAGGGAAAGAGAGGAGGAGAAAGTGGAGAAGGAAGGAAACGCAACTCAAGGCTGAGTGGTCTAATATTTCTATCTGATAAGGATATCAGTCCTTTTAGATCAGGGCTGCAAACTTGGGAGACATCAGTCACCTCCTTCGAGGGCCCAGCTTTCGATGCAGCCTTTTAGCTTTCAGCACACTAACTGCAGGCAGATATGAGCCTTAAATTCCACAACATACTGTTTGAACTGTCTTATGAGCTAATAACTGTAGCAAAGTGATAGCAGTACAGCATAATTCATCTAAGACATGTGTATTAATTTCTTGGTGCAGCTGTAATAAAGCATCACAAACTGAGTTCTTTAAAGCAGTCCACCTGTGACATCAAATGGTGGCAGAGGTCAGAGGACCTAAAATCAAGGGCTTAGCAGGGCAGCATTCCTTTTCCTTCCAGAAGCTCAGCAGTGGAAAATGTCTTTGCCATTTCTAGCTTTCTACTGGAATCACAACCACTTTACTTGGCTTCCAGCTCTTCCCTCAAAATTCAAAGAACAGTCTTCCAACTTCTATTTCCATTATTGCTCTCTCTCTCTCTCATTGCACTATAGCATCCCTCTTATCAGAACTCTTACAATTATATTAAGTAAACCCCCATTATCGAGATTAATTTCCCATCCCAATGTGACCAACAAGTCATATCTACAAATCACCTTTTCCTATTAAGGTAAGATATTCCCAAGTTATAGGGATTAGAACATAGATACTTTTGTAGGGTAATTTTTATTTTCTATGATGTGTAAGAGGCCTCTTGACTTATAAGAGAGTTATAGCCTTATGTATCCACCCTCAATTAAAAGTATTATAATCTTACTGTGCATTTTAAATTGATTTTACTGGTATCTTTTATACATACATTATGAGTACATTCAACATTGAGGGTTTGTACCAGTACAGGACACATCTTTAATCTCATTTTTTCCCCATTCCCCTGCTCTCCCTACAATTTCCTGCCCCCATGTATATAAGCTTTGTTTCCTTTTCTAACCATCAAATTTTGTCTTTCCCTTACTTACTAGCTCCTGCTCCCCCTTTTCCTTAGAATATTTTCTTCCTATTTCACAAAATCTACCATACATTTTAGAGCTCATTTATAACTTCAGTTTCTCATACCAGAGAAATGATACAGTATTATACTTCAACTACCCAAAATTATAGCTTGGCCTCACCTATCTTAAAGCTATTCAGGAAATTTACATTAACCTATTATTGGACAAATCATTTAATACAAATTATGTTTAATACTAAAGGAGTGAATATTTCATGTATGCATACAAATAGACACTTTGTAGGCTAATAGGATATATGAACACAAAACACAATAATCAAAAATATCAGTAACATTGCACTGTGGAGCACACATGTTTTCTGCACTGATCATGTGGCTAACTAGCATCTGGGATGCACTAACTGCCCAGCATAGACAGCAGTGTTCTGAGAAAGACCAAAAGTCAAAGCAAAAAGGAGGGTTTTCTATCAAACACATACTAATGTAGCCTTCACCCTCCACAGTGGAGATTCCATTGCCTCCCTCTCCCACATTTCTGTCTCCATGTGTATATTTATGGCAGTATTCCTGCTCTACAAAAATGTCTTTGAAGTGTTCTTTGAGCTAGTCATAAGAAATTATTGATTCTTTCCCTGAAATCCAGTTGAATAATATATATATTTGATGAAGGACATGAGTGTTTTGGGGAAAATTTTTCCTAGCAGTTCAATATACAGACTTAGGATACATAAGTAATACAGAGGTATTTAAAGTTACAGAAAGTGCTTTTTATGTATAAGTATGTATATATATATATTGAGTGAGTGACATTAAAGGACAACTTCAATTTCAATTTTTTTTTTTTCTTGAGACAGAATCTCACTTTGTAGTTCAAGCTGGCTCCAAACTCATTATGTAGTCCCAGCCTCAAATTCACAGCAATCCTCCTGCCTCTGCCTCCCAAGTGCTGAGATTATAGGCTGGAGCCTCCATGCCTGGCTTTCAGTTTCAAAATTTTGAAGGCCTTGTAGGTATTAGTATAAATTTATAAGCACTGGTAAAAATTTGGGTAAAGTGTTTAAACTCTGATATACCGCATAGAGAGATTCTAAGATAAGTACACAATGGGCAATTTTTAGTTCAAGATTACATTAGGAACTAAGTACTTAAAATGATAACATATTCACAGTGATGTGTACACACTCATGTTTATAGAAGCATAGTTTATTATAGTGAAATCAGTTCAAATCCCTATCGACCCACAAGTGGATAAAGAAGATGTGTTTTATTATACAATGAAGTCCTACTCTGTCATTAAGAAGGATGGACCTCAGACTTTTATAGCTAAATAGATGGACCTTGAGATCATACTCTTAAGTAAAATAGGTCAGACATACATGTTTAAGTACTTCACTGTTTCTCCGATGTAAGAAACTGAATTTGGGAAATATATAATGAATGCTGGGAAATGGGGAAAAATAGTGTTCAGATGGGAAAGGGAATAAGGATAAAAGGAAAGAAGAGACAAGAAAAAAGTGAAAGTATAATAAAAAAATGGAAACAAAGCTTTTTTTACACAAGGAGGGGAGATGGCTTGAGAAGAGGAATGGAATAAAATAAAATAAAATGTGTACATAAAAAATAAACACACTAGTTGTAAAATGTCAAAAAATGTGATATTATAAATTATATAATTTACTTTTAGGAAAATGTAAACAGATTAAAATTAAACAATGAAATTCATGGTTGGCTAATAATAAACATATGTGTTTATTTTCATCTAACCACATAAACAAATACCCATTCCTTTTATCAGCCTGTGATATCATGATGTATTTGTTTTCCATGTTTGTTCAACTTAAATTAATTAAAAGCTTTCAATGTTAATTTTACAAAATAAGACAGAATGTATATTTGATATTTTTTGTTATTTGAAACTGGAAATAGACACTGAAAAGTTCTAACCGGAGGTGTTTAGCAACACCATTCTGTAAGGGCAATCTATCTGCACAGTGAACAGTAGCTCATTAAGGCATGTTTAATAGCCTCGGGGTGCGTGCATCATGCCTCGGAAGCTAAAACACAAGGCATTGCTCATCCCTCATGTTTTAGCAGCTGTTTAATGAAAAGTGCCAGCTCAGTATGTAGTTAATCTATCTAATAATTAATACAACAGCAGCCTGGGACCAATGTGGAGATATGGCCACAGTCCTTGTTCATTTGCAAATTAACACAGAGACTTGTTTTTATACCCAACTGGTATTTAGGAAAGAGATTAGGATACTGAATATTCTTAATTTCAAGTTTTCTGTCTGATCACATTTTGTTTAAATATGCCACATAAAGTAGAATTTGAAATGCTAATGCTTAAGAGTGTAATATAGACTATTAATCTCCTTATGATTATTAAAATACACATGTAACACTCAAGGCTGAAAGGATATCAATGTATTTTCTATCCAGAAAATGCTGATTTGAGAGCAAAACTTTTTCGAATGTCCTTAGTTATATAAAAATCAATTTATCTATGTTTATCATAAAGTTAAAAATTGTTCAGTATATGAGAAAACCACTAAATTGACTGGAATTTTCAAAATCTCAATTTAAATCTGATTCTAACCCACTGAATTTTTGGTTGTAAACAGTGTAAATTTAAGATGTATTTTTAGATGTGAGTAATTGGAAGAAAATATTTGTCCACCAAAACTAAAAATGGAGAATATATAAACATGAGTCAAGAAAGAGTTTAAAGTTATAGTTGTAACTGTCATCCATATACTAGTTGCTGTGGGATTAAAAATTCAAAGGCCTCAAGGGTATCTATCTACCTATCCATCAGAGTTTACATGATTACTCTTATGAAAATCTATTGTACCTGGGAAAACAGTTTACCTGTCCTTCAAAATGTCAGAAGTGCCATGTGACCAGAAATTCTATTTTAAGAGAAATGAAAATTTATGTTCATATAAAACCTTGTACACAGATGCCAACTGTATAATTATTTATATAGTCCCAAGGCAGAAAAAAAATAACCCCATTATCTCCATCATCTAGTGAAGGAATGGTGTAGCAAAACATGCTAAAACATGAAGCCATGACGCCATGTGGTAGTGCCTGGGATAGCAGAGAGAGATGAAATGAAAGACGTGAAATGGAGAGATGATGCTGAAATTGCAAAAACTCACTGTGAAAACACCATGAGATCATAAACTAAGTGAAATAGACACAGAAAGTTAAATATTGCATGGATTCTCTTATATGGTAAGCCCTAAGTATATAAATTTAAAGAACAAAATAAAAGATAAATGTTGGGAAAGAGAGAGAGAGATTTTGCTGAGATGGAATTTCTGGGGACAAGGATAGATGTAAGAGAAAGAAAATAAGAAGTAAAAAGGGTCAAGATTTGATACATATTTGTACCAATTCCCCACATGAATGTGTTATGCATCATAAAAGGAATACTAACAATAATAAAATAAAATTACATTGTAGTGATGGTTGCATAACTATGGAGTATACTAACGATGACTAAATTTAATTTTTTAAATGGAAATTTGGTATATAAATTTATCTCAATAAACATGTTCAAAATGATGAGTAAAGTACACCTGAATAACTCTATTTATATAATGTTAACATATATAGATTAGCAACAGAATGAAGGATTTCCCCTCTCACAGTCTACATATTTAATCTACAACCCCAAAGTGATGGTGTCAGGAAGTGGGGTCTTAAGAGATAATTAGTCATGAGCACAGTATTGGTATCCTTACAGAAAAGACCTGTCTCTGAGGGTTTAGTTCAGTGGATTCCATGCCTGCCTCACAAGTTCAAGGTCCCACCTTCAATCACCTGTGCCATAAAAGTAAAAATAAATAAGATCTCTTTCCCTTTGTTTTTCTCTGACTCTCTGTCTGTTTCTCTCTCTCTCTCCCTCTCTCTCTCCCTCTCTCCCTCTCTCTGTCTCTCTTTCTCTCTTTCTCTCTCTCTCCCTCTCCCTCCCTTCCTCTTTTTGTCCCCATCCTCTTACTTCCGGTTCTTCGGTTCTTTGCCTGTGATGATCAATGAGAAAGCAGTCATTAGCAAGCCAGGTAAAAGTAGCCCGCCAGACAACAGATCTGCCAACACTTTCATCTTGGGCTTTTCAGATCCTATAATCTATGATAGTGTTGTTATAACAACATGGAATTGACTAATACAGAAGTTTATAAATGTGTCAATTATATATAAAATAAAGTGCAAGGGGCAGATTAATTAGTGGTAAGGTTAAGTGGGACCAGACCACACAGCTGAATTGAGCAGCACAATTCTGGGCACAGAAAACCCATCCAGGGATTGATGCCAGAATTAAATAAAAGCAGAACTCCCAACGAGAACTGCATGCTGTTGATTTCCCAGGACAGTGGATTTCTGTCAGTAGCTCTTGCTAGTGCAGAAGGACAACACAGAAATCATTGTTTTTACCCTATCTCCTTTCCCAATGCCTGCTGGAAACAAAGATCTCAACTACAAATATTTATCCATTCTTAAGAAACTCTCTGAACCTACAGCAACATTTTAACCACCTTGTTTGTCTTTTAAATGTATGTAAAATGAGGATTTATTGACTGATTGGAGAAAACGGCAGTGTAGTTTAAAGAGTTTAATTTGCCTAAAAGAAAAAAATAACAAGAGTTTGGGAAAGTAGTAGATCTAGAAGCATACCTAGCATGCTTTCTTAATCTTTCTGAGGTTCCAAACTCTCAAAAAATTATAGTGTTTCAGCAGCACCACAATAGAATCTTGAAACCATGGCTCAGGAATGTATCTGCATGAGAGATGGTAACGATGGTCATAGATTCTAAAGGAGATGAACCTGAGTAAGGAAATATGTGTCTTCCTGAAACCAACAAGAAGCAGCTGCATTTAGTAGGAGCCTGAGGTATTTTGCCAGCTTCATTGGGTCCATTGGTCAAGTTTCTTAGAGTGCAAGCATTAGAGTTTTTTATACAAACTTTCAGGTCAAGAACGTGCCTCAGAGGAGAAACAGGAGCATTCAGCTCCTCCACTACCACCTGATTGAGGTCAGTTAGAGACAGGAAGCTCCAAAGTCTTTCAAGTGGGGAGTGAGCTTTGGAACTTACTATAAATGAACATTGAGAGGCCAGTCAGGCACAGTGCCAGGTGGTGGCAGTGAAATTTGGAAAAGAAATATAAAATTTTTCTCAGGGACCTGGGTATGGTGGCACATGCTTGTAAGTCCTAGTGCTCTGCAAAGCCAAGGCAGGAAGAGTGGAAGTGTGACTCCAGCCTGGGAAACTCAGCAACTTAGCAAGACTCGGCTCAAAACAAATGGCTAGAGATGCAGCCCAGTTCAAAGGCTTGAGTTCCATCCCCCGTGCCACAAAACAGAATAAAAAATACTTTAGGAGGGGAACATTTTCAGATAGATCTTTAAATGCTGATGTAATTATTCAGGTTTGAGTTTGACTAATTTTTAAAATCTGGAACAAATTAAAAGACGAAGTACTTTGATGTAACATTATATATTATGTGGCACATAGAAATTAAGACTCATACAAAACAGTGATTTCTACTAGGAAAAATGATCATAACACTAGTTGAAAGTCTTGGCCCAATTTCTTTTCCTCTTATATCTTGTGAAATTTATGTAATCTAATGTAGTTTCTATTTCATATCTGTTAACTCTAGTAAACACAGATAATTTTATTTCTTTTAAAAGATGGAAATAATATTTACAAGCTTGTACTAATAAATGATTGAATATTTCTTACCTATTTTCTGAGCTTTCATCTTGTACTTATCCCAAATTAAAAAGCAAGAGTAATAATTTGTAAAGCAAGAGTTAATAATTACCTGTTAGATTTTGTTAAATCTAATATTTCTAATCTTTACAAAACTTCTCAATCAAAAAATCTGAAAAGAATTCAAAACTACATCAAATTGTATAATAAACATCTACTAATGAACTAGATTTAATAAATGACTGTTATTTGCTTCACATATAATTGATATTTTAGAAATGAAATCAGATAGATCTAATATTCCTCATTCTTCTATTTCTTTCTAAGGAAAAACACACATGATAATTTTAAAATAGTATATTTTTCACATATTGAATTCAGTATATCTAAGGAGGAATATTCACTTTATCAATTAACACATGTATTTCCTCTCTATGAAATTACTTTTCACATCTAAATTCTATTTTTTCAGGTTGACTGACATTTTTACATGTGGATAAGTGAGTTCTGTGTTCTGTTGTACCATTGGACTAACAGATAGCATCAGCCTCCCTTTCCCAAACAGTCCAAGCCTCTTGTGGCCATCCCTCAGGCCAGAGAGGTCATTGTCTCCACTGTAATCTATTTAAAGACCGCAGGCTAGGAAGCTCAGCTCTGGGGTGTTTAATGAAGAGCAAAAGGGCTGAGTAGTAAAATATTTCACCAGGTTGAGCTCTCACAGTCAGACATTTCTCTGTTTTGTTTCAGAAACTGTATTTTCAGATGTTTTGTGTTCTGATATGTGAAACACTTGAGCGTTGTGATTTAAATTCTCTGATGTAGTGACACTGGACATCACTAAGTACACTCCTTCACCATCAGAATATTATCTTCTATGAGTCAAATATTTATAACTGATTTTTTCCCATGAAAAGTTTCTTCTCTTTTTTAAGTTTTTTAAATTGAGATTCACAGATTTTGGTTTAATTGGATATACTGTAAGTATTTTCTTCCCATTTATGATATATATCTCTGGTTTCATATATCTCTGATATATATCTCTGGTTTCAAAGGAGTTGTCTTTTATGAGTTTCTTTCTTAATTTTAAAATTTGAATGTCTTATTGATTTGAGTAAACAAACTATGAGATTTAAATAATTCTGGTACTAATCGGAAAACCTTTTATAACTTTGATGATTGATCTTGATGGTTAACTTGATTGGCTTGGGTGAAGCCGAGGACATTACTAAGTACACTTGTTGGTGTGTCTAGGCTGGTCTTGGCTTCTATTTCCTGTCCACAGTGCTGTCCTTCCTCTCAGGGCTATTCTTCTTCCCTCGCCTTGAGGGAAGCAGCTTTTCTCTACCTGCATTCCTACCATATTTCTCCCTGGAGCAAGCTCACTATAGGCTGATATCTCCAAAACCCTAAACCAAATTAAAACTTCTTTAAGTTCCAAATTAAAGCTCTCCTCCTTTAAGCTGCAAGTTTCTTCTTATTTTGTGTTCAGAATGAAAATGTAAACTTCCTGTTTCCTGATTTGTAATACAGGTGATAATATTAATAAGGCCTACCTTGCTAAACAGTTGTAAGGTTTGTTAAGAGTAATAAACTGAGTAATAAACTTAGCTGAGGACTTAGTTCAGTGGTTTTAGCACCTGCCTTTTAGGCACAAGGTCTCTAGTTTGATCCCTGGTAACCACATACAACAACAATGTCAAGTGTGGTGACCCATGTCCACCAGCAATCAGCACCACATACCACAGTGCTAATTGTGGTGGCTCATGCTAGTAATGCTAGCACTTGGGAGGCAGAAGCAGAAGGATTGTTGTGAGTTTGAGGCTGGCCTGGGCTACACAATGAGTTCAGGACCAGCTTGAACTACAAAGCAAGACCCTGTCTCAAAAAAAAATGTAGGCGGGGACCCACACTGCAGCTGGATGTGACAACAAAACTCCTTCATGGTGCCAGGACAAGTGATGAGCCTTCATCTATAGGTATGACCTGTGGGTAGTTGTGCTGTCCAAGTTCAGTGGACAGTGATAAGGACAGTGCCAAGCTGGCTCAAATTTCAGGTGCTCAACATCAGGATCTGACATGGTTTCAGGGCATGGGGATATCTCTCAGTTCTGCTTAGAGGCTGGCAAGATATAAACCAAAATCTGACTCTGTCCCACTAATACTTAAGATTCAGCTTGAAGGCCAAAGATTTAGCTCAGTGACACCAAATCTTTCTCGTGAGCATGAGGTCCTGAGTTCAATTCCCAGTACTACAAAAAGAAAAAAAAAAAAAGTTATTCTTTAGGTATCCAAGCTCCTTCGGTGTGTTCTGCCATATACGTAGGATTGGTTTTGACCAGGAACTAAGAACCCAAGTAATGTCCAGTTCTAACTGATTTTCTCTGTCCCTTCGGAAGTAGAGTGTTATTCTGCTGCCTGAGGTGGAAGAAGAGATGGTAAAATCAACAGCTTCCAGGTTAACACAGGTCCAGGAGCTATGTTCACAGATACCTGCCTGGAGGCAAGGATTGTAAGACTTTCTCAGGTATCATTTTCACCACTGAGCCTTTCAAGTGCAATGGTCTCAATTCTTTCTTTCCTCTGCTTTCTTTAGATTGCTCCAAAAGGTTATTTTTCATCACTAAAATAGATTAAATAGGTAGGTTGATGTCATTAATAATATTTTAATAATTCTTCTATTATTATCTTTCTATGGAAATGATGATTCATGTGCATATGTCTTTTCCTATAGCTCTGCTCAGCTCAGGCTGTTCCCGAATAATCCATACTCTGTTATGTCTAACAGCATCTCTGTTGCACATATGTAATTTCCCTGAAGAAAAGCTCAGCCCTGATAAACAGCTCATCAACAATTCATATTTTCTCTATTATTAACAAAAGATAATCTAAATTCCCTGCACTCTCTCTCTCTCTGATCTATAAGTTTTCATTCTTAAAACTCATTATCTCCCAAATATCTCACAAAAATGTGCAGATGGGCTTGAATAACAAAACCAATTTACTGCATTCAAAAATTTGCCACCAATCATTTTCCATAATTTATTTCTTCATATTATCCTAGGACTTTGTAAATTTTTTCTTGAAATGACTGGGGTTCAATTTTAAGGTCATTTCTTACTATATTTCTTCAGATATAAATGAGTATTTTTTCTGGGTTCCCTTAGTTATTGTTCATATATTTATTCCATGCTGTCTTACCATTGATCTATTAAAAGTAATATCTTGGCCTCTTCAAGGGATCATTTTTTCCTTCATGTTACTATATATAATAATCACTTAAATGCTGCAGAAAATTAAGAGGGAGGCACATTTTAAACAATGTGTATCATCTTTATGGAAATAAAGCACTTTTCCATTTTAATATACAAAATGCACTTAACATATTTAAATATAAGATGGGTTATTTTTGACATTCAGAGTAATGCAATATGATCATATTTAACATAAAATTTTACTTTTATTCTTTTATTGTGTCTTCTCTGTTTTTCTTTTTTTAAAAGTGGATGCAGTTTTTAAAATTGCTTTTTCCCTAAGAGATTTACATGACAATGCTTATCATTTGGGAAAGTTATAGATTGCATTTTGTGCCCCTATCTAATTACATATTCTACAAATAATTACTTATACCTCCGTGAGTTTTAGTTCCATAGAGCAGTGTGCTAAAAACAAATTGTTTATTTTAACTAGCACCACAGGATCAAAATCACTGAGCATTCACAAAACCTGACCATTTTTGTAAATCTTTGAGTTTTTATTAGAAACCACACTGTAGTTATCCAACATTTCCAACTAATGTGTAATTATAGTTTTAAAAACATTAAAAGCCCAGATGAAAAGCTCTTTCCTTTACAACAATAGGAATCAAATTGCATTTCCTTGTGTTGCCTCTGTAAGCCAGTCAAAGCAGTTGCTACCTCCTTCTGCCTTTAAATACCTGTCTTGTTGTCACAAGTCTTTTCACTGCATATTTGCACCTCTGATTTTAGAAGTTGGTTTCATGTTTTGGCCTTTCTTTGTAATGAAATTCTGAATATATTCACAGTGTATTAATCCACTATTTTTATTCTCAGGGAAAAATGCAAATGTCAGTCTGTTGGTTCCCAGTGCGATATTTGAAAATCTATGTCAGAAGGCCGCTCTGTACTCCTCTGACACCAAGTTTTATGCTAATATTTCTTGTGTGAGTTGCATTCCTTAGGCTGTGAACTCTTGAATTAGTTTGGGCTTCTAGCATCTTTCTCCGTTATTTCCTGCAAAATGCTGTGTGTAAAAAAGACTCACACGCTTCTTTAGAAAACCCATCTCTGAAATTTCTAAAATAAGAGGACATATTTCCTCTTGTAGTAAGATTGTTTTCTATCAGTGCCTGTTCTCTTTTGATATTGGCAATACTTCAATGCCCTTCATTCAACCTTGACAATATAATTTTCATGTGATCGACAGGACAGCACATGCACACAGATGCTATGTGACAAATTCATAACCTCACTTCCAACACTGACCTAGATGTCCTGACACATAAACAGATCCCTATGCTGTTTTTTTTTTCTCTGTTTTGGTGTCTGTGACTTACTTCAATGATCTTTTCCTCAGCTCTGGTGTCTCTAAACTATCCATTCTTAATCATTTTAGCTGAAACTTTTATAGGACCCTCACTTCCGGTCTGGATTGAATTTTCTTTTCTATATTCTCAGGACACCACATTTATATATCTCTCATTATAGTATCTGTGTTTTCTGAAACTTTAAACTTCTTTAAGATATTATTTCATTTTAATGACCTTAGTTTCCCTAAAGTGTGATCCATTATTGAAAAAATAGCAGAATAATGAATTTCTACAAAATTTTACATTTTGAAATATCATGTTCTGGAACTAATCTAATAGGAGAATAAGGTTAACTTTGTAACCAAAACATAGAAATATTCCTAACACTTTAGAATGGTTTGGTGATTAAATTTCACTTAAAATATCTTAAAAGTAGTAAAACCAAATATAGAGACTGGAAAATATTTCTTTAAAAATAAAAGCTAAGAGTGGCTTAATGGAAGAATATAAAGTGAACTGGAAGCTGCTGAGTCATCAATACAAGAGAATAATTATATAACTGCACATAGAACTAAAAGAGGCAAAGACTACCATCAAAACTGAGTACACAAATATTACAAAAACAAAAGAAGTCTGGTAAATTAACATTATGTAAACATTGTATTTCTCCATTCAATACTCAGATGCAATAACACACATATGTTCATCCTCATGCTTAAATGTATCTAAGCTGGACAGTGCTACATCTGCATACTGACATCATCTTTCTGTTTATCAATCATGTGCAAACTAACGTGCTACAGGAGCCTTTCACAGTTTACTTAACAAAGAACATGAGCTTCAATGGATGTCACATTTCTACTGAAAATATCCTCAAGTTTCTTCATTATGAAGTTTTATATGATTTAATATACTCATTTCTCAAAGATGACAAGTTTACTCACCTCACTTTGAAGTATTATATATCTTACTTGTGCAGTATTCCTGAGACTGACAAAATTTTAAGAACTTTAAAAAAAATTGTATGTCCTCTTTAGGAAAACTGACAGAAAACTATTTAACATGTAGTTTCTGAATTATTTGGTTTGATAATATTTGTTTCATTGTTCTACTTGAAAATCACACTGATAAGTTGGGAATGTTTAATTTGAAACTAGTTTTAAACACAAAATTAGAATTATTCATGTGTTGTATATATCAATTTTAATTTGTTAAAAATTTTTCTTGTAGCACTTTTTGGCCATTTCATCTTTTGCAAGCTCAGAAATAAGTTCAGTATATATGAGAAGCATTTCTACAGTCATCAGAAAAGCTGCATATGTCTGAAAGAATATGGCAAAATGCTAAATCTGATAGATCTGAAGTGTCCTGAAAGCTTAAATTAGGCTGTTGGGTAAACAAGCATTTTTTGCATGTTTACCAAATACCACACACCATTAAATACTTAGGCAGATGATAATAGGATAAAGACTCTTTCTTCAAAGATTTCACACAGTGACTTCCAGAGGTTCCAGCTCAGGCTTTTCACCAATCATGTGTATGAACTTGATAAGCTTCTTCTGATCAAATGCTCTTCATGTTTTTACTATTCTGGATGACAATAAAAAATGAGTATTTCAGTAAAAATACTATTTGGCACATTTCCTTTTTCTTAAGTATCTAGAAATGATTCCATCTTATTTGAGGAAAAGGACCCAAGCCACAGTCTCTGCATAGCATCTACCTCTGTGACCTGGACCCAAGCCACAGTCTCTGCATAGCATCTACCTCTGTGACCTAGGGCAGTTTGCTTCCTTTTCAGATCCATAATTTCCTCATTTGTGAAATGAGACTTGAACTAGGTTACCGCTATTTTTCCTTTCAATAACATAACCTAGGACCTTTTTAATCTCATTAAAGACAGAAGTAGAATTAGCGTATGGAAATAAGTGTTATTAGATCATAGCTTTCTCATTTGGTAGCATTTTTAGAAAGAGTTGTTTAATGAAATGCTTGAGATGGCAGAACAAGAAATTATAAAGTCAGGAAGGAGTAAGTCATTATAATATAAATTTAATAAAGAGATTTGCTGGAGGCTATGTGCCTGGCTATTGGCCAGCTGGGTTTCTTTGCTATTTGTTGCAATGCACATTTATAGACACACAATTTAAATACTTAAATCCATACCCTGAGGCTTTTTTAGTTTATAAACTAGGATCATATCTTGTTAAGGACTGTAATTACATCCTTTGAAATAATAACAACTATTTGATCTTTATTAATGAAATTTAAAAAAACAATAAAATAATTACTCCCAAAGGTGAACGAGACTTCAAATATTCCTAACACTAAGATAGCATATTCATTCAGTCACCTATAAAAAAGTCAACTATCATCAGTTAAATAGTTCTAATAATAGTCACAATATCAGAGAAGAATTAAATTTAGGCTGTGCTAATTTTGGATTACACAGGCACGTACTTGATATCCTTGAACAGGCATATTCAGGTTTGGCATTGTGGTCACATCTGAGCTTAAATTTCAAACTTCAAGTCTGAAACATGTGACTTATTTTTTCCTGAGGATTTATATTTGTTATTGAATAAGCCCATGAATATATATATATATATATATATATATATATATACAAAAATAGAAAAATATACTTTCTTGTGCACAATGAATGAAGTTACGTCACAGTTACAAACTCATTTCATATTCACACCCAACACAGGATAACCATTATTATCTTTGTCCTCATGTTTCTTTGTGAGTGAGGCCACTGAAAATTAAAAGTTTCCCAAATTCAGACAGTTTAGATTTAATTACAGTCTAAATTAATAGCCCATGCACTATCTTATGTACTAATTGTACAACAAAATAGGTAATCAGATGAAGGCTATGGATAGGATTCATCTATTCTTCCATAAAAATCATTGAAGTTGTACCAGTGTGCAGTGATGCTTATGGCAGCTCGCTGTAGAATGCTTATGCAAACAGTTAAAGTGTCTGAGTCAGCTGGTACAACTTCATAATGTCACTGATCCACAGAAAGCATTTAGAAGAGAGAAATAGTATATGTGCAGAAGCCTGAAAGAAATCAAGAGACTCCAAATTTGGTTTTTATCTATAGTGGAATTTCCCAGGAAATCTCAACTATTTTATTTAGCAATTTAGCAAGAAACTGTCTCAATGTAAACAATAAAATGAGCCTGGATGTAATCTAGTGCTAAGGACCTGGGTTCAATCCCCATACAGAGAAAATAAAGTCAAGATAATAACACAGGAAATGCCACAAGAGTGTTTCGAGTAGTGCCCAAGTCGTTCTACAGTAATAGAATCCTAAAGAGAGAAAATGTAACCTAGGCAGTGAGCCCAAGGAGAATACATTCAAGTGGTAGAAATTAGGTTTGGTTAAGCTTTTTAAAGGAAAGAAAGCAAGAGTATTACAGAAATAAATAATATAAAATAAGTATAAATGGGTAAGGTTTATGAAATAATTTTACCAATTTGAATAAGAATTCTATAGCAATGAGGTAAAATTATATTTGCTTTTCTAGCATTACATTTATTAATTTTTTTTGAGACACCATCTTGCTTTGTAGTTTAGGCTGGCCCTGTGCTCAGCCTCAAACTCACGTCACAGCAATCCTCCTGCCTCTGCCTCCTGAGTGCTGGGATTACAGGCGTGAGCCACCACGCCCAGCACTGTGGTATGTGCTACTGATTGCTGCGCCCAGTATTATATGTGGTTACCCAGGGATCGAATCTAGGCCTTTGCACTTGCAAGATAGGCGCCAGAACCAATGAGCTAAAACCCGGGCCCACATTTATTAATTAATTTATAAATTTACTCATTTGCTTTATAAGTACTACTGCATCTCATGTTATTTGGTAAAATATTAAATACTGAGGAAGTAACAAAAGAAAATTATGTGGCTTTTTATTGTATATGATTTCTTTATTAGAAAACAGTGATTTAGTAAGAATTCATTGAAATTATAGCTATATTCAGAAATTAAATCTATTTTGATTAAAATGTACAACCAAAATACTAATGAAACTCATGTTTTGAGTTGCACTTTTGAATGGCTGCCTCATATGAAACAAGGAGGTACTCTCAAACTCTGCATGTTAAGGAGTTAACTGTGACAGATTGTGCCTAAAGAATCAATTGCTTCACTACTAACATAAAATTTCAACAAGTACAATAATCTGAGCTTCTCCTTGGCCATAAAGATTCAACGTCATGTGACATATAGAAATCCACAGGTTTTTTCTGAGAAGAAAGATCATGCTTACTATATTATTAATAAAATACTAATCTACTCAAAGAAGCTTACACAAAAAAGAATAGAAAGTTTTCAAAATATTTTGAGAATAATTTCATAACTACTAATATATAAACAGTTTTGATCTATGCACAGAGACAAACATATACACCCACTGGCTACTTCTGTAATTGTTTATGTTAATCTTTGTTATAATAACTCTATTACAAATGGAATAGCATATAGTAAACATAAGCTATAGCCTGGGCAACTTCATGGCTTAGCCCTTCTTATTCATATATTGTTCAACTCTATATGTCTTTTTTCTTTCTGTCATCAGCATCTTGCCCCACCCTACACTCTTAATGAGTTTAAACTAAATTATTTACAATTCATTTGATTTTTTTGTCTCTTTTGTGTGCTTTCTATTTCTACCAAGGTAAATGAAGAAATTTCTTCCTAATTACTTAAAATTGCTTGTTTATCAAATTACAGTTATTATGTAATTGGATTTAACATTAAAACATTTCTCAACCAGGCACAGTAGTGCACATCTATAATTCTAGTACTCAGGAGGCTGAGGCAGGAGGATAACAGTGAGTTCAAGGCAACTTACATGGTGAGCTCAAGGCAAGCCTGCACTACAAAACAAGACTCCACCTCATACATACATACATACATACATACATACATACATACATACATACAATTTAAAAGAATACATTTTTTACTCTATTAAAATTACACAGGAAGAAATAACCTCTTGATTATGTCTTTATACTCAGAAGATGACTGCATGATAAACGATGTCCTATCAAACATGAGTATTCTGAGAGAAATATTGAACACTAGTTTTTAATAGAAAAAAATCTTAGACCAATAAATTTCTGCCAGGATATCATATTCCATTAATTTGCCTACAAATTCTCTTATTATATCAAATCTAACATAAACTTATTACCAATCTCTCTTATCTTCTCCATCTCTCTTGAACTTGGGTCTCTGTGATGCTAATTTTGTTCATGCTACTGTCAAATTCCTGATATTTAGATAGAATGCTGTGGGTATTCATCAACTTCTCACCTCTTTTCTCACAAATTACTTTGACTATACCTTAACAACAATGTATTTCTCCATTTTATATATTTTTCTATTATTTGCTATGGGATAAATATGCATCTCCTACTATTTTGCATCACTACATAGGTAAATTCTAAATGACATTCCTATTTTTATTCCACTCCTTCAATGGTCCCCAATATGGTAAAATAACTTTTAGTATATGTGCTGCCGAAGTGAGCACTATGGTAAAATAACTACGTTAAAATGTTAAAAAGAATCTTATCACTCTTTCATATGATACTTTTTATTTATTCTTAATTGTGTATGAAGAGATATTTACTATATGACCTTTCATTCAGTCTCTCTAGTGTCATACATTTTACATAATTTTACTTAGTTTTTCAGATATATCCCTAATTCAAATTTCCCCAAAGGTAATAAATATATGTGTAAATAATACATTTACACATATCTATCCATCCATTCATCTAAAAGCATTCTGATATGATTAATAACTTTATGACTGAGTGAGTATGCTTTGATATATTGATATACTTTAATTTTTATTTGTTATTATATTTTTTTCAAGTACAACAGGTTTTATTTCTCAAAGAAAAGTGAGCCTTTAAGTGTTGTCTATTGGAACGTTCGCTAAAGCATTTCATGTTACAATAACTGAGTTACAGAATATAACTGGTCATTTTTCTAACATTTTAGCTGACCCTCGTAGGTGGAAACTGCATAGAAATGGTGACAATATCATAACACCACGTTTTCTGTTTTTTACCTTTCACACTTTATGAGTTTCCTAATTCTAATAAAATCCTTAATCAGAGACTGCAGTTAATACCATACATTTGCATACTGATTAGTAATGACATTATCAAATATACTAAGTCTTTATAGGAGACAGTATTTGAATAACTATCAACAATAAGGAGGCCATCAAAATGTAACCTTATTAAGATGCATTTGATTTGCTTAATAACTGATTAGAATTTAAATTTCAACATATGCATAAGTCCAATTAAGTAGCAATACAGTAAACTATTCCCACATATTTTTCTCTGTTGCTGTTATACAAGAATGAAATTATATACAGTATAATACAGTGCTAATAAATGTTATTTGTTCCTTGATTGAGTAAATTACAATCATTATCAAACTTCCTCCTAAAAATCTTGTTTATTTGTTCTATATTCTTAATTTTAATATTTCAAGTGATTTTAACAAAAAATTAAACCATAGATATTTATATGGAGATTATAAGCTGTAAATGTTTTTCATTCAGTGAAATTATGCAGAAAAATAAGTAAGTATATACACACACACACATAGACACACATATATATATATGTATATATATACATATATACATATATATACATATATCTTGAAAGGAAGATTCAAAATATTTTAAAACTAATCCTATAATTAAAATATTTTATAATATATAAAATATCCTATAATTTAAAATATTTTTCAACTAATCCTATAATTTTAAGTTAGAAACCATAGCTTTATACTTATATATTTTTACATTTGGTAATTTTTTTTAGTATATATGATTTCAGCTTTTAAATTCACAGAATGTCAGTGTCCTTTTATTTTTTCCTGTTTTTAAGCTTCTTGTTCTTTATTTTTTCTGACATACAAGAGATTGAACCCAGGGCCTTTGCACTGAGCTATATCCACAATACTGTTGTTTTACTTTAAGACAGAATCTTGAAAAGTCACTAAATCGCTCAGGTTGGTCTTCAGCCTGCAGTCCTCTTGCCTCAGCCTCCAGAGTGCTAGGATTACACGCACACACCAGAACACCTGACTAGAGCTGGATTTCACACAACTTTTCATGGTGGACATAATACCACTGAGCTAAATTCTGGCCCTACAGAACTTTTCAGAGAATTCAATGATGCAATCATTCGGGGTGGTTTGAGTATACTGTTTATGTGGACTTCGTTTTTATGTATTGCCTAATGAAGTCATTACTACTAAGGAACATGGTAATGAAAAAAGAGAAAGAAGATTATAGAAGAAGAAGAAAAAAAGTCCTCTGTTAAGAAGCAGCCGCCCTTAGCCAGGTGTTATGCTAAGTGTGTACTTTCACTCTATCAATAGCTGCCAAGCATGACTGTGGCCCATTGAAGGCAACAGTGTGCAGCAAGGGACCAGGTGCAGGCCGGTGAGCCAAGCTCCACCTGCGTTACAGCTGCTCCCTGAGCCTTGTTTCCTGCCAGATGACTGCGGTGAGCCCTGCTCCTCATCCTATGGCTTTATTGAATCCGGTGGCATGTTTTAGGAATATGTCATGATCACATTCATCATTGACAATTTGGACCTACATATGATATATCATAAATCTTATTTTTCCCATTCCATTGCCCTCTCACAACTCCCCATACAATTTCCATTTTTTTCCTTTTTCTCATCAAATTTATTTTTCCCTTCTTTGCTTTCTCTTGCTCTCCTACAGTTCCCCTTTTCCCTTTGAATATCATCTTCCTACTTCACAATACTTACCATATATTATAAAAGTCATTTACACCTTCCATTCCTCACACTAAAGATAAGGCATTGTATTTACACATACACCTGAGTCCTATATATTTAACTTATGAGAATGGCCTCCAGGTGCATCCATTTAGCTATAAATGTCTCTAATATATCATTCTTTGGGGCTGAGTAATATTCCATTTTTTATATATTTAAAAAATCTTCTTATTCAATCTTCAGTTGATTGGCATTTGAACTGTTCTCAAGATTTAGTTTTCACAAATTGAGCTGGTATAAACATAGGTGTATGTATGTTACTATGGTATGATGAATTAAGTTTTTTTTTTTTTTTCAATATATCCAGCAGGGAAATAGCAGGGTCAAATGCAACCACTAATCCTAGTTTTTTTTGAGGAATCTCCACCTTGATTTCCACAGTCATTGTACCAAACTTCATTCCCACTAACAGAGGAGTAAGATTCCTTTCTCCTCATAGCTCCACCAGAATTTGTCACTGGTTGATTTCTTGACAGCAGCCATTTTTGTGGAGTGGGATGGGAATGTTAATATTGTTTGATCTGCATCTTTCAAATCACTAGTGATGTTGAACTGTTTTTCATATATTTCTTTGCTGCTTTTACTTCTTCATTTGAAAAATGTTTTGTACAGGTGCCCATTTTTGAATTGAGTCTTTAAATTTGTACTCAGTTTTTTAAGTTGTTTATATATTCTAGTTCGTAGTCCTTTGTCTGAGGAAGAGCTGGTAAAATTATTTTCCCACATTTTAGATTGTCTTTTTGCTCTGCTGGTGGTTTCACGTGGTATGCAGAGGATTTTTAATAAAATGAGATCCCAACTATTGATTCTTTCTGCTACTTTTCATGCCATTGAAGTTTGATTCATAAGGTCTTTCCCTATGTGAATGTCTCCAAGAATTCTTCCTACCCTCATTTCCAACAGGTTTTGTATTTATGTTTTAATATTGAGACCTTTAAAATACGTGTGTCTCAGTTTAATGCACGATGAAAGATTTAGGTCTAGTCTTAAACTCTGGCAAGTTGAATACCTGTTTTTCCAGACTATTTATTAAGAGGATATCTTTCCTCCAAAGTGGAAAAGATGAGGCGGCTTAGTATGTCTGGAGTTGTGTTTGCATCTTCTAATCGGTTCCAGTGGTCCTCAGGTCTGTTTCCTGGCTAGTACCAAGCTGTTTTAATCACAGTCGATTTGTGGGAACTGTGAGAC
Source organism: Petromus typicus (assembly GCA_004026965.1). Taxonomy (NCBI): domain Eukaryota; kingdom Metazoa; phylum Chordata; class Mammalia; order Rodentia; family Petromuridae; genus Petromus; species Petromus typicus. Next base: position 74,084 of record PVIR01000986.1, read on the forward strand.
CCTCTGCCATGTCTTTGTTTCCTGGAATTGTTTTTGCTCTTTTAGATCTCTTCTGGTTCCAGATGAATTTTGGTATTATTTTCTCTAGTTCTGTGAGTTATGCTGCTAGGAATTCAATCAGGGTTGCACTGACTCGATAGAGCAGTTGTCCACTATCACCATTTCTGTTCAGTATAATTTTGGAAATATTAGCTGCAGGAATTAGACATAAGAAAGAAACAAAAAGAATAAAGAGAGTAAAGGAAGAAGACAAACTGTCATTAGTTGCCGATGACAAGACATTGTATTTAGAAGATTCCACAAACTAAGCCAAAGGAGTGCTAGCCTTAATTACTAGAATTAGATGCAATAGGGCTAGAGTAGTTGGAAACAAGGTCAACATTCAAAAATCAATAGCCTTTATATATAACAGACTCACTGAGAAAGAAATTGGGAAAAAAAATATTTTCACAATAACTTCCCCCAAACGAAATATCTAGGAATCAATCTAACAAAGGAAGTGAAAGACTTCTACTCTGAAAACTATAGTACTCAAAAAGGAGACCAAAGAGGATAACAGCAAATAGAAAGATATCCCTTATTACTGGGTAGGAAGAATCAATATTGTCCAAATGGCCATACTACCAAAACTGTTGCATAGATTCAATGAGAACCCTACCATGATCTACACATGTGTCGGGTCTTGGTTGCAGTGTCTTTATGAGAATCTAATGCCTGATGTTCTGAGGTGAGGCTGATGTGATTATGCCAACCTTGGGAGTGACTGCAAATATAGATTAACATTAGCAGGGAGGTTTTCTGCACAGGGAACATAACAAGTCAGTTCCTTGCAACACCACATCAAACCCTCTCAGTGCGTGACAAGTGACACTAAGCTGTATTCGATTGCAGGCTTCCTAGTGGTAAAGGAGTTATGTACTTCAACCGTACAGCTACAAATGGTTCAGGCTTTAAGTCTAAGTTTCACATGTACTTACTTCAGCCAACGCATGGCCCACCAATCATTTACTTCTACTTCTGTCTGTACCTCCACCCTTATGTGTGCTCTTGTCTTGGTCAGTTTTGGTGAAGCCCACAAGTTGAGCCTAATCAAATAAGTACAAAACAAATGCAACTGATGAGTTAATTTGAAAATAATAAAAGCCCTAATGACAAGACTGAAGAAGAACCTAAGACAGCAAGAAAGAAGGAAATCACATGTAAAATACAAAGAGTCTTGTTGAAATCTTGGGTTCTCGAGGACCACAGATTCACATTCTCCAAACCTACTTTACAAAGTATATGGATGCCAATAAACCAAAAAAGCCATGAGACCTTCAAAAAGTCCTTGAGGCATGAGGACTAGCACCCTGCATTAAAAGGTAAACCTTTAGCATATTCAAAAGGGAAAACAATTAACATATAATATTGAAGCAGTTATTTAAGGTTATGATGTAATAAATTGATGAGATAGAACAGAATATTGAGGCACAATTGTTCGAAAGGATTACTGAGTCACAATGGTATTCATCTCAAGTTATTGTATTTTCCTGTGTTCCAAACAAAGGGGAAAATTGGTGTTATATGCAATAGATTTTTCAGTGGGATGGGCATGGGATATATTATAGCTATTGTTGTGGTGCACTATACTGCAGCCACAGGACTATTCATCTGAATGACTGTATATCAAAAAACCTGAGCTGATCATTTTTTGTCAATATATCCATGGACAGAGGCTATCATGACTGGAAAATTTTCTAGTTTCATATCGTTGTCAAATTTGATTTTGTGCAAAGTATAGTCTATAGAGAAGTGATAACTATAAAAATGTTATTCTAACATAACAAAATTTTATAGACCAGAACTTAAATTACCAATCACCTTACACTGCATGACCTTAACACATCTCTTTGTGTAGCTTTGTATGAAGAGGGATGCAGAGTACACACATTTTCCCTTAGACATGGAACTGACATGGCTTTCCAAAGGTAGATCACTTTCCATATATTTTAATTACAAGGTTTTTCAGGGGGAAAAATCACCAGTGAGTATACATTTCAGTGACACAGAACTGTTAATGAAACCTGTTTGCTGGTGTGACATATTTAGTCTTCTCGATGAATGCAGTCTTGCTTCAAGGAAGAAAAACTGGCTCAAGATGGCAAGTAGGTATTTAGATTCAAAGCTAACCAGGCATTATTGGGGCAATGAGTGAACAATGGGATTATTTACATGTCCCAACATTAGCAGAGAGCCAATGCTTCTTTCTCCTAATTGGTATATGATCATCTATTTAAACTTTGAAAGGACTTTGAGCAACACTTTCCAACTGTAAAGCCTGATAAGCTATGATGAAGTCGACTTGCAGCGCACTGGTGAGAAAGCCACGTAAAGTAATTTTGACTACAGAATGGATCAGCTACCTGAGATGACAAATACAGAGACCAGCAAGTCATCTTGAGTCAACTTAAAATATCTCTGTGTTCTAGATTAAAGTCACAGAAGGATTCCTAAAACTCCCATAAAAGCACTGAAAAGCCTGTTTTTGTTGCCAACATCCTGTCTTTGTAAAGCAGGGTTTTCTGTAGTGACATCAACTAAAGTGAAAATAGTGAGCAGATGTGACTCAAACAGCATACTTTATATGTCACTATCTCCTGACACACTTCACCCCCGATTGGAACTCTCTAGTTATAAAAAAAGCATAGGCCTCCTCCTGATTCTGCTTTCATATAAATTGTACAATTATTTCATTATATATTCCAATGTAATGGAATTAAAGGGCATAATTTATGTAACAAGCTTGAATCTTCTCAGATTAAGTAAAAATAATTTACTTCCAGGAAAATAGTTCCTGATATGCAAAAGGCTGAAGACCACAGTCACGAGTCTATGATGGGCCCCTAAACTGCGCCAGATCGAAAACGAATTGCTTTACCAGGCACCCCTACACTGTGCCGGTTCCAAAATGGCTTCCTTTCTCTTGCGCACAAAGGGCAGCCGATCAGTAAGCTCCCTAACCTGCCACCCGAGGGAAGTCAATCCCAATCCATCTCAATACGCTCTAAATCCCAATCCCCATTGAAACCCCATTCTACTTCCCAAGGCCTCTCTAGCCACGATTGGATATCGCCCAACAGCTTTCACCTCATTAAAGCCCTGCAACAGGCTTCCTGCTTAGGCTTGCTTTTCTTTCAATCCCAACAATGCATCGGAAAAATAAAAGTATCTATCCTGAAGCCTTCTTGTTAGAAATCATATATTTGTAATATTTTCAGGTTATGCCTATTACATTTCTATAAATAATATTTACTTTGTATACATGTACAAAACATATCCCAGGTGTACAGCTATGGGCATAATTTCTAGATTTTTGGAAGTAAATATATTCAATTTCAGTAAGTAAATGAAGAATAGATTTAATGGACTGATATACTGACCACCAAATAATGAGAACTTCCACAGCTATACATTCTTATATCACTCAAAACTATTTAAGGATTGCAGATGGTATAGTGATGATTTAGTATGTTTTTAATGTACGTACACATAATTGTTAATAAATAGTATTTTTAGATATTTATACTGTTAAATACTTCTCTCTGTGTTTTGCTTTTTCCCCAATCTGACATTGTTATTTTTCTGACTAATTTATGTATTTTAAATACTTTTTATTAGTATATGTTTGTCACACATAATACATTCCTCATGAGCAATTTTGTTCCTGTACATAGCACATCGTAAGTCTTTTTTTTCCGTTCTTCTTCCTGCCTTTCAACAGTTCTCCCCTCCCAATTTATAATATCTTTATTTCACTTTTTCCTCCTATTTCTTTTATTCCTCTCTGCTTCCCTCCCTTCCCTCTCTCCTTTCCCTTTTGTTTCACTTCCTAGTGGACACATTTCTACTTCTTTCCAATATCTCTCCTCCTTTGTATTCCTTATTTATTTTCTCACTCAAGGAAAATGATGTAATACATAACATTGTGTGTCTCATTTATTTCACTTAAAATTGTGATCATCAGGTGCATTCATTTGCATAAAAATAACTTGATTTCCTTATTTATGGCAAGTAGTATTCCACACGTTTTAAAAGCTACACTTTCATTATCTGTTCATGTCTTGATAGGCCTATGCACTGTTTCCAAGAGTCAGCTGTTAAAAATGGTGCTACTGTAAATATGGATATGCACATGTCACTGGTATGGTGCTTTGAACTCTTTGGGAAGGTGTCTAGCAGGGGAAAATAGTTGAATCAAAAAGAACTCCTAGATTTTCGTTTTTGTGAGGAATCTGCATTGACTACAGTCAATGTCCCAGCTTACACGCCTATCAATAATTGAGAAGGGTTCTGTTTTTCACACAACCTCACCAGCATTTGTTATTGGTTGATATCTTGACCATAGCCTTTTTTTTTTTTTTCTGGAATGAGATGTTCCTGTGTTTTAATTAACATTTCCTGAGTGACAGTGATGTTTCAAATTCTTGAAATTGTCTTCGCCGTATTAAAGTTGTCTCTTTCGTTTCTCCGTGGGTTCCAATTTCCCCTTCAGCCCTTTCCTGCACCCCCAGAATCCACCTCGCTTCCTTTTTTTCCTCCCTAAGTTACGACTTTCCAGTGTCCAGATTCTGAATCTGGAGAGTTTGACTTGCTGATGTTTACTGCTCTGCTATTCCCCCCCCCGCAAAGTCCCTCTAATGACATATAAAGAACTCTTTTGTATATTATGCCTTGGATTAATGTTTGTTACAAAATCAATTTGTTACTTCTCAGTGTACAATGATTTTAACTGAACACTCAATTTGTAACATAGGTGACTGCTAAATTTTCTCCAGTGATTTGCACAAATTATATTTTTTGAGAAATTACCTAAAATGTAAAGCTATTTTTACATTGTTTGCCTCTTAAATTTAAATTTAAATTCATGAGTAGTTGATATTTTGTGATTGAAAATAAATGTTTTTATATATACAAACAGAATTACTTATTTCAGTACAAATTAATGTATGGCATCTCCTTTCCTCATTATTTTTCAGAATATAACTGGAGATAAATATTGAATCCTTCGTGTTAGCATCACACACTCTGTACTCTTCACCCGCTGTTTTGTTTCTGTAGCACGTGTTTCTTTAACAAATTTCCCAAACTGCTCCTTTACATTTGTTGACCATTTTTAGACTTTATGCTCAACAATAAGTTTTAGAGTTAATTCATCAAAAGACTTTTTTGTTGTTGTTGTTTTAAAAGCCCAACAAATAACATTGTAGCTCTTTTGGTCATAATGGAATCATTGTACTTCTCATCCCATTAACTTTGTCTCCCCATAGAACACTATATATGTTTTATTTATTTGAGATGATATGATATGAGAGCATAGATAAATATATGTGAACAGCCTATGTTGATATTATGTTTTTTAAAACCACTGAACATCCTTGAAAGGATGTAACATATGTTTTCAAATTCTTACCTTCTCAGTTTAACCCCACACTGCCAAGTTTATGGATATAAATATCACATTCAAAATCATTTTAAGAGTCATAGAGCTCATTTGTCCTTGCAAATTTACCATCATTTTTCTTATTTTTCAAAAAGAAACTATCTTTTAGGTTCATAGAATTGAACTAACCTCCAAGTTTAAAAATAAAAAAGGGCTGAAGAACTCTGAAAGTTATTCAAGGTCAACATGTGGGAGACTTAGTTTATGTAATAATGAGAATTTTAATTAGAACAGACGTTTGTAATGACAGATTGGGACTCAGATTCAGATTTGATAGATTAACTGTCTAATATTGGCTAACTTGTTTAATCTACTTGAGTGTCATTTCCCTCCTATATAGAATGAATCGTACAAATGCCTCGCTCATATTGTCATTGTGGTAGGTGTAACATACTGTGAGATGTGAAAAATAAAGGCTTTGATTATTTAATGTGTTAAGTAATATTTAGTGTTATTCTGTTAGAAAGATAAACACATCACATTATGTAGATCAAAAAATTGTAAGTGTTCTATAAAAATTTACTTTTGAAACAAAGGTGATAGGTAATCTTACAAAGCAAATAATTATTTTTAATCCAGATAAATACTTACAGTTTGAGTATATAAACTACAATTTTTGAATAGTTGTCATTTTATGATTCATTATTTACTCATCATAAAATTGTTTTAACTTGCCTATGTGGGGAATATTTTGTTTCTATTATACACAGGAGAAAAAAAAATCAATTGAAGGATTAATACAATCTCCTGAGACCATAAGGTTAGCTAATAATTATGTACTCATCTACAAAGTCATTTATGTGTTATAAGTATTAGTATTTGTTTATACTGTCTCTTCCTGGAGAAGGTTAGCTGATTTATATGAAAAGATTTACCCTGGCTTCCTCATACTGGGTCTCACACATCCATGTCACATTTTCCTAATGAAAAATGTACTTTAGCATAATAGTAGCTGTGCATTTTTCTAGCTATGCTGGGGGAATACAGGGAATCTTTGTGTTGAAGCACTTGTATTGACAAAGAGCAACATGTATAGATAAATGGTAAAGCTGAATGAGTGATTTTCATCCACATTATACACTACATTACATTTTTATCTATTTTATTTTTTCTACTGTATCATTTAATCAGTTCATGGTTGTAATTTGTGCAGTTCACAGCATCATGGAGAGTGGTTGCATGTTTAGATTACAGCTTATGTTTTGCATTTCCCTTCCAATTTGGTCCCCTGCCCCCCTTCTCCTCTGCTATCTCCTTTGCACACTTGTTGATTCTATTTGTCTTAGCACATGTTGTAGCTGATAATGTTTACACTGATTTATTAGGATCTTGCAGATGACATGTCTTTACTTTTCTCATTTCCCCTCCTTTTCCCTCGTATCCCTTCATCGTTCCCTTGAACTATCTCCTTATTGTACTAAACCGGTCCCTTTGTCCTTTGCTTTTCATTTTCATTGTTTCCATTTTTCTCATTCAAATAAGAGATACTAGACAGTATTCAAGCTTTTGTATCTGATATATTTCACTGAAAATTATGTTTGCAGGTGCACCTTTTTCACACAAATACCTCAAATTTGTTATTCTTCATAGATGAGCAGTATTCTATTATATACAAATACCACATGTTATTTATCCATTCATCAACTAATGAGTCGCTTCCAGGATTTACCTAGTATGAACTGTGCTGCTAAGCATATTTGTATGCAAGTATCACTGTAGTACGATCAACTAAGCTTTTTGAGAAAGAAACCTAGAAAAGGGACAGCTGAGTCATATGGAATTTCTAATTTCAATCCTTTGAGAAATCACCACACTGATTTCCATAATGGATATGCTAGTTTGCATTCCCACCAGCAGTGCAGGAGAGTGCCTTATCACCACAAACATGCCAGCATTTGCTATATGATTTTCTAACGATTGCCACTGTTTCTTGTATAAAATGGAATCTATTTTGTTTTAATTTGTGTCTCTCTAATGGCCAGAGATGTTGAAAAATTTTTTTCATCTATTTGTTGGCTATTTGTATCTCTTCCTCTAAGAAGTATCTATCCATTTCTCTAGTCTATTTCTTAACCTGGTCTTTAATTTTAGAAGAGTTGTTTTTTTTTTTTTTTTTGGTTATTCTTTGCATATTCTATGAATGAATCCTCTGATGATAGGAGGCACATTTTTCCAATTTTTTAGGTTGACTACTGATTTTTTTCTCCTATACAGAAGCTTTTTAGTCTGATGTAATCCCATTTGTTGATTCTTGTTGCTATTTCCTGTTTGACTGAGATTCTCTTTAGAAAATCCTTCCCTACTCTTATTTCTTCAAGTGTTTTAACTACTTTGACTTCAGGAGATTTAGTGTTTCTATTTTAATTTTAAGATTTTTGATCTATTTTTATTTTAATTTAGTATATGCTGAGAGATAAGGGTATCAATCTTCTACAAACAGATAACCAGTTTTCCCAGTGCCAATTACTTAAACGGCTATTTTTCCTCCAACATATACATTTAGACTCTTTCTCAAAGATCAAAGCTGCTGAATATGTCTGTGAAGTTTTCGATATCCTCATTTCTTTTCCATTGAGACATGTGTCTGTTTTTGTCACAATACCATGTCATTTGTATCACTATCACTTTGTAGTATAGCCTGAAGTCTGGTATTGCTATGACACCTGCTTTGCTTTTATTTTCTAAAATTACAGTTGCTATTGAGGACACCTTCTAGATCCATATGAATTTTAGGTTTATTTTCTCTAGGTCAATAATGTGTGGTGTTGGTATTGAGTTTATGTACCTGTTATGAAAGGGTGCACATTTTAAGAATATTTTTCCAGGGGCAAGATATATCTTTCTTTATTTTCTGGTGAATTCTTCAATCTCCTTATTCAGAGCACTGCAGTTTTCTTCTTAGAGATCTTTAATTTCTCTGGCAAGAGTAATTATTAAGTCTTTAAAATTTTTTTGGAGCAGCTATGAATCATAATGTCTTTCTCAGCCTGTTAATGGTTCATATACACAAGTGCTAGTGTTTTCGTGTGTTGATATTGTATTCTTGTACTTTGCTAAAGTTGGTAATTAATTCTAAGGGTTTCTTGCTGGAATTCTCTCATGTAAAATATCATGTAATTTTCAAATTTATATTTTTCCTTCCCTTTATACCTCACCAGATGCCTACTAAATCAGAGCCATTAAAAGCAGTATTCT